>VXBO01007328.1:54185-70386 GCA_013400135.1 Rhinoptilus africanus
GTACAGGAAGTTCCACCTAAACATGAGGAGGAACTTCTTTCCCTTGAGGGTGGCAGAGCACTGGAACAGGCTGCCCAGAGAGATGGTGGAGTCTCCGTCTCTGGAGACATTCAAAACCTGCCTGGATGGGTTCCTGTGCAACCTGCTCTAAGGTGGCCCTGCTCTGTCAGGAGGGTTGGACTAGATGATCTCCAGAGCTCCCTTCCAACCCTATGATTCTATGATTCTATGATTCTATGATTCTTATTCTATGAATGAAAAGACTGCAGGAACAGGTTTGATCTGTAAAAGAGATCATACATAAATATTTGCTGTGATAACAACGAAACGAGCTTGATATGATCTACAGTCTCTAGGTTTGAATTCCCTCAGTTATACAAATGCAGTGCTTTCCATTTCAGTGGATTTGTTTCTTATTTATGTCAGCAAAAGTTAAATTCACAAGCAATATTTTTATTGTGTTTGTACTAGAACAAGGAAAGCTGGTGATGCAGGCTCTTTATCTTCCGACTTGCAAACTCACTTCCCTGACAGTTTTAGAAAAAAATTATTTCTATGTCTTGACCTGAGCAATTGTGTAGAATACTTGCAGTGCCATAATTGCTGGAAAGTGAATGGGAAACTTACACTTCCCATCTGCTCACTTGTAAATTAATCGAAATTCTAGAGGCTATGTAAACAATATGTCTATGAACCAAATCTTTTCTTATTTCATGAAAGATAAGTATTTTTTTTTTACCAAAGATAACTGTATAGCTCAACTTTTTACCTCTAGCAATGCCACATTCTGAGATGAAGTCAGGTATTGTACGCCTGCAGTGTAAGAACCTAAACCTAATAATAATAATAACCACTTAAAAAAGTGTATTGGTAGCTGTTTCTTTGTCATTTGACAATGATGATCCTAACTAAAGAATTTTTGAAACACTAAGGTGTAAATGTGAATAGACAAGACCACAAGAACATTTCGGAGACAGAAAAGCCAAAAGCTTGTTTTCCCACATTTAATTGAAGCAGAGTACAGGTAGACAAGAACAAATACAGCAGTAAAACAAACAAAGAAACAAACAAACAAACAAAAAAACCAACCAACCAAGCAAAAGACCAAAAGCACACACTATAAAGACTGAGTACTTTAAAAAATAGCTGGAAGGGAAACAGCAGATAAGCAAGTAAAGGGGAGATATAGGGGGAAGACTCAGAAACTTTAGATTTTTAAAATCTTCATGGCAGCCTAAGTTTTTCAGAGCTTGAGGTAAAGGAAAATTTGCACAGCACCTTTTATTTTCCTTCAGTTGCAATCATATTTGCATTTAGCCACAAATTGTAGACATGTGTGGCCCATAACCTACACTGATCTGCAGTGTGCGATTCTGATCTACAGCGCCCAGCAACTATCCTGAGTAAATATTGTACGTAAAGACAACCTGTCTCCAAATACATGTGGGTTCTTGAATGACAACTGCAGTGGAGTTTGGTTCCTAGAACAGATTGATAAAAAAGAAAAGGAAGGGAATTCTTTCAGTTGCTGAGATCCTAATGTGGAGTATCATAGAGGAATGAATTGTATCATAACTCAATACAGTAAACTGTTTAAGCCTAGGTATATGACATGAAGCAGGTTCTGTTGGTCTGGTCCAACATATCATTTAATCAGCTTTATCTGAATTTCTACTGGGAGTATAAATGCCTACCTTATAAATTATGCAAATTAGATAAGGTAAATTTATTATACCCACATTTATCCACAGACGCACAGACTGAGTCAATTTGCCATTTATTTGATTTAGTTAAACATAGAATTAGTTCTCAGCCAATGAAAAAAGATTAGATTCATAACTCTTTTCTAAATTCTAATTTACTTCTTCCTTAAGCTACGACTCATCTTGACAAGCTTACCTAAAACCTCACAGCAAAATCAGTACCTCCTCTTTAAAGTCATCTTATTGTGTCCTCCACTCTCAGTGTCTGGCCTACTTGTAAAATGATTCACTTGTGGCAAGATTTCTCTGGGAAGCCTAGTTCACGACCTGTATTTGAGAAAGGTAGTTCTCTGGCAATCAGCACAGATTGCTCAGTGGTTCTCTACTCCTAGATACAGGTCTTGCACACTCTGAGGTTTCCAAGATATAATGTGCCATGCTTGGAGGGTCAAGCAGTGAGGTCCTAATATGTTACAATACTGGGGGAAAAAAAAAAAGCTGGAGCACAAAACAAATGAAACAGCTGCAATTTTCAAGGAGCTATTGATTTTCCACTGAGCAGGTGATTTGCCTCTACATTTTGTTTTATGTTTTCCTTTAGCTAGTACCTGTGGGTTATATTCACTGGTGGGTGAAACTTCAGAACAGATTTTATTTTATTCAAACTCTTATTCCATGTTTCTAGTAATAATAATCAAAAGATATGCTGGATACCCCAATATCACACAACATGGTTATCTAGTAGAAATGTAGGATTTGCAGACCTCATGACACATAAATTCAACAACAAAGTGATAAGCTTTTCCTTTTTAAAAAATAATTTTAAAACTAAAATTATATTTAAAGTATTTGGACAATTATCAATCAGAAGATTAATAATAAAAACCCCGAAAACCAACAGAATTTAAGCAAACATTTGGGGTGCACTTCAGGCTTACAGTTGATTTATTCTGTGTCCTTCTGTTAAAGATATTTGAGCCACTGGGAAAGATAGTATAGGAAGAATCAATTTTTTAATTAAGAAAATCAAAATACAAACAGTTTTTCTTTTCTATCTTTATTGAGCTAGGACATGTTGGATGTTGAAAACAACACAAAAACAGTGGCCCACAGTATGTTCTGCCTTATAAATATGAATTACACTATCTTGGACTTCTTATTCAATATAACTACAATGACACAACTTAAAGAATCCTACAAAAAGTATTTCTTTTCTTGAGGACTCAAGAAAACACAAACTCAACTGATCTTCACTCAAAATATCTAACTTAAGTGTGGATGAGGGATGAGAAAGAGAACTTTCAAAAAAGTCATAAGAGGCATGAAGTAAATCAGAGTAAATCCATATGATAAAATCCTTAATTCCACTTATCATAGAATATGTACAAATCATAGAACAGCAACCACCTCTAATCACTAAACATCAGATTTAAAGAAACAGAGACAATAGGAAAGTACTCATGTTTGAAATACAACCTAAACCACAAACAATAGTAACTGTTTGATATTTTCCCGTAATGATTTACTTCTGATTTTGAAACAGATTTTTGCTCTGGTCCCATCAATACTTAAGCATATTAAACATGTCCGTATTCTTAGTTCTGAGATAATTTCGGTGTACTTCTCCCACAGGTAAAGCAAATTGAATTTCCTTTTTGGTGAAGCAACTGTCTATCAAGAAGAGCTGTTTTATCTAAAGCTTCCTTTTTTGCAGGCATATAACAAATTTTGACATCATGATTTACAGGAAAATATTACATGATGTGTAGTTCATAGATTATATGAGCAAAGTCAAAATATTTTACTCCAATGTTATCATAACTTTTCATTGCAGTTTATTTTCCATTTCTGTTTTTTTCCAGTTCTGCAGCTTTTGCAGCCCAGAAGGCCAATCGCATCCTGGGCTGCATGAAAAGAACCATGGACAGCAGATCCAGAGAGGTGATTCTCCCCCTCTGCTCTGCTCTTGTGAGACCCCACCTGGTGTACTGTGTCCAGCTCTAGAGCCTTCAGCACAAGAGGAACATGGACTTGTTGCAGCAGGTCCAGAGGAGGACCATGAAGATGATCCAAGGGCTGGAGCACCCCTCCTCTGAAGACAGGCTGAGAGACTTGGGGTTATTAAGCCTGGAGAAGGGAAGCCTCTGGGGAGACCTTATAGGAGCTTTCCAGTACCTGAAGGGTACCAGGAAGGGGCTGTTTGCAAGGGCTTGTAGCGATAAGACGAGGGGAAATGGTTTTAAACTAGAGCAGAGTAGGTTTAGACTAGACATTAGGATGAAGTTCTTTACAATGAGGAGGGCGAGACCCTGGAATAGGTTGCCCAGAGAGGTGATGGAGGCCCCATACCTGAAGACATTCAAGGCCAGGCTTGATGAGGCTCTGAAGAGCATGATCTAGTTAAAGATATCCCTGCTTACTGCAAGGAGGTTGGACTAGATGACCTTTAAAGGTCCCTTCCAACCCAACACATTCTATGATTCTGTGATTCTATTGATTTATACTACACTACTTTTAATACAATAAAGACATTTGAGATTTTGAAACAACATTAGAATACACTGTGATCTCTTCTGAAGTATTTAAAGGTTTTTGCTGTGCTGCTAATATAGATAAAAGGCAAAGCAGAAAATATTTTAATTTTCTGAGATGAAATTAAAAGAAATGCTTACTTCAGGCCATTATTACTTGAACTTTTACTCATATTTGAGAAAATTTGGAGGTAAAATTGGCATCTGAAATCCTTCTTTCCTTCCATAACTGTCTTCTCACATTTTGAGAAATAGATGAATGCGTATGTAGAGAGGGAGAGGGTCAGGGGAGTAAATATCATGAGTTACAAATGGAAAGAGAGGACAGAAGGGAACTTTGGGGTTGCAGAAAAGATTGAATATCCTTATACACCACAGGACAGGGGTAAAAGAGATTGGAAAGAAATCCTTCCTACCTGAACTATCTTATTACCTCCTTAGACCATTTTATCCCTCCTTTATGCATTTCGCCTTTCCTTGATTTATTATAACTCTGTTCCTCAACTATGAACCTTCTTTTGTATTTAAGAGCCAAAATCAGACAACCAATCAACCTTGTGAGATAAAATTTGTTTCCATCTCCTACATCTGGTACATAATTTACTTTTCTTGTGCCCTTTGTGTTTTATTTATATCCCACCCCACCCCTGATCATTTTTATGCTCATGTTGTTTTTCCACTATTTGGTAACAGAATCACAGAATCATAGGGTTAGAAGGGACCTTAATAGATCATCTAGTCCAACCCCCCTGCCAGAGCAGGGCCATCTTAGAGCAGGTTGCACAGGAACGCGTCCAGGCGGGTTTTGAATGTCTCCAGAGACGGAGACTCCACCACCTCCCTGGGCAGCCTGTTCCATTGCTCAACCTTCCTTCAGCCTTCCTGGTAACAGAAATTGATAGTTCAGACAGGCTAATCAAACTCTGATTGTCCCAGCTCAACTGGGACTTGTTGCTATTTAGTCCTAAGCACTGTATGGGCTCCTAGGTCTTTGCCAAGAGCTAATAGTACTCTTTTTGCTACAGGAAACATCTCAATTTAGATAGCTTTATGAAAGACAGCAGTGAGGATCCTAGGCATCTTAGAGATTTTTAGAGCCCATGAGGTTAGGCTGCAACCAAGTGGTAATTTTGAAAATGTTGATGTCTCATAGATGCTGAACAATGGAGCCTAAAGGATTTCAGTTCTTGAGAACTCTATTTCAGTTTTAATTTCTTACAACTTAAAACAAGCAGAAAAAAACAATTCTAAGGGAAAAAAATATACAGAGTAATAGTTGTTTTTCTTTCCTTATTTTTTCTCTTTTTTTTGTGTGAAGAAGTAATAAAGTCATGTTGTTTGTCTATTTTCATAGAAAATTAATTAGAATCTCTAGAGATTTCTATTAACTCCTGTGCTTCCCTGCTTTTCAGTATGGTAATTAATTCAATGGAGAACTGTAGAGACCTTGTATATAGAATATATGTGAACAGTTTAGCTATTCAAGACTCAAAGAATAATTATATCTAGCCTACAGATGGGAATACCCATAACAGAAAGAAATACAAGTTGTCTCATCAAAATTCAATTTTTTAGATGACAAAACTGAATGAACCATGGAAGGCTAACAAATAGGAGAGAGCAGTCACAGGTTATCATGACCTTTGCTCGTTGGCCTCTAAGAGACAAAACTGATATCAGATATCACATTTGGAGATTCATTGCTAATAATGCCTCTTCCAGTGATGTGAATGAGCTCTCCAGGCTCCTTCAGAATACTTAATATGAAGCAGAGATGTGCAGAGATGTGACAGGATTGAGCTGCCCTTTGTAATTTATTTTTAAGATACAGTAGTTGGAGGTATGCAGAACATGCAGAGATAGATAATGATCCGTCAGCCAGCTGCAGTCTGTGGAGGGAGTGGGGCCATCAGTGGTTGTTCCCTTGAACGTATGCACCGTGGTCTCTAAGGATTTGGCCAGAAGTAGGAAGGAGAAGGGATCTACTGTCAGTCCCTCTGCAGAGTCTTGAGAAGCATATATTCCTAGAGCAGTCCCTGCTGAAGGAACTGCCTGAAGGAGACTGTCTTGGGCAACTTTTAGAATTAATAAATCAAAGTCTCTGAAAATACTGTCACTGGCCTTAGGGAATGCAACAGAAGATGAGGGTTTTTTGTGGGTTTTTTTTTTCCCCTGAAGGAAGAAGCAACCTACCTACCAAATAAAGGTAAGAAGGTTGTAGTAGTCTCTGGATATCTCTGCCTCAGCCAGACCTTCCCAGTTATGCCTGTGGTTTGCTCAGTCGTTCCCCTATGTTGGTCCCTTACTTATTCATCATGTGCCTTAACTTTGCATTTGAACTTTGAATTTGAATGCAATTTTTACTTTTTTTTTATGGTATTTCCTGAGAGAATGTTTTCTTAACACTTCTTTATTATAGACAAGTGTCATGGTTTAGCCCCAGCCAGCAACAAAGAAGGGTTGCTCACTCACTCCTCGCCTTTGGCTGGGATGGGAAGGAGAACTGGAAGAAAAAGGAAAAACTTGTGGGTTGGGACAAAGATAGTTCAACAGACCAGCAAAAGAAGAAAAAAAACACAACAATAATACTGATAGAGGAATATACAAAAATTGTTAATGCACAACCACTCACACTGGAACCCAAAATGCCAAGTCTGCTCCCGAGCAGTGATTCTTGCCCACATCCCCCTTCCCTGATCAGCTCCCCCAGCTATATACTGAGCATGACGACACATGGTATCGAATACCCTTTTGGCTAGTTTGGGTCAGCCATCTGACTGTGTCCTATCCCAGCTTCTTGTGAAAATTAACCCTATCCCTGCCAGAACCAGGGCAACAAGGTACATAAAACAAATGTTATATACATATATTTGTGTTTCTTTTGTTTTGAAAAAAAAATAATATTCTGTATTATCAATGGTTCAAAAACTAAATGTTTGGATTTGCATATTGCAATAAGTCTTCAGTAAGCCTGTGAAAATCCTTCATTATAAGATATGATAGATGACTGAAGTTACATTAAATGTTCACAACTGTTATAAACATAATTGAGCTGAAACACTAACATGCATAATATTGAATTCTTGATTATTTGTAAAATATGTCAACAGTTTCTACAAATATGCAGTTTGAACTGGCTTTGTACTAGGCCTTTACTAGTTTGCTCCCAGTATCAGACAAGAAAAAAAAACCAAAACCAAACATAACAGTTCTACATCTTTATATAAAACCTTATGAAATACTGTCAAGACATTATCAGCAATACTGTTATTTTAAATTTTATTAGCCTTACTGTTTCATAGAGAACACACTATACCCAGTGATAACTGCTGAATATATGGGTTAATTACTGTTAGACCTGTACCCTATACTTTTTCTGATGTCTTTACTTAAGTCAGAATTCATAATTTTGGGAAATTCAACCTCATATTCTGATATCTATACAATGAATTTGATCAAGACAGTGTTATATTGGTTCTCTGCAAGAAGTTGGTATATGTAACATAACACGTAATGAAATATTTCCACATGGTGCATTTGTTATAATTTGAAAGACCAAGAATCATAGAATCAGCGAATACCAGGTTGGAAGGGACCTAAAGGATCATCTGATCCAACCTTTCTTGGCAGAAGCACAGTCTAGACAAGATGGCCCAGCACCCTGTCCAGCTGAACCTTAAAAGTGTCCAATGTTGGGGGATATAAATAAAAAGAAAGACCTTCAGTTCAGATTAAGTTTAGTAGGTGGTATATTAAGCCTTTCCATTATGCCTAGTTCATCTGAAAGAAAAGCTCTAAGTTGTAAGGATAAGCAGAATTAAAGAATAAAAATAATTTGGACAGGAAAGAGTTTATCTGTGTCGAGTAAGCTAAGGGGATGTCTGTGGGGCCTTTACTCACTAATGTGGCCATACACAGTTCTGGAGGGTACTGTGGGCTTGAAATGTCTGGTTAGAAGCCAGATCTGTCTAGAAGAAATACAGCTTCATTCACGCAACCTTGCACCAAAATAATAAGTCTTTCCTCTCCAGACTGCAGTGGTTATGCAGCTATACTGGCTCTCATCTCTGCAAGCCTTGGAAATTGCACTGTGCTCTACTGTGTGGTCTAAATTTACCGAAAGTGTTTGACTACAGGGTAATTGTAGGTACTTTCAGTACACATCAAAGGCAGAAGTTATGTGTATAGTGCATATTGTGTCAGAGGAATATCCTGAAAAGAACAAAATTAGGCAGCAATACTTTTCAGATTTGGCTGTGCTTATTTTCAGAAACCTGCATTTTAATGAACTGAACTTCTGTGGCACACCATGAGATATCTCCATATTAATGAAGGAGTGTTGTTTTTCATTTCCAGTTAATTTCTTAAGGGATTTTGGATTGATTTGTTTTTTATTGAATTGAGACATTTTTCTTGTAGGAGATGATAGTTGTTTACATAGTTAATATAATTAGCTAGGTTGAAGTTGAGATACTGCCATAGATCGGTAAAGATTCTGGATGCAATATGACTCTTTTTTGCCCTTTCTGAACATGTAGATATAAAAGAATATCTTATGCTTATGATAGAAATGAGCCATCAATGGTCCCTTGCTGCAAAGAAGGCTGCATTAGACAAAGTATTGCCAGCAGGTTGAGGGAGGTGATCCTTACCCTCTGCTCAGCACTGGTGAGGTGGTGAGGCCACACCTGGAGTACTGTGTCCAGTTCCGGACTCTTCAGTACAAGAGAAACGTGGACGTACCAGAGAAAGTCCAGTGAAGGGCGACAAAGATGATTAAGGGTCTGGAGCATCTCTCCAATGAGGAAACGCTGACAGAGCTTGCAAGAGAGAAGGCTGAGGGGATCTTGTTAATGTATATAAATATCTGAAGGGAGGATACAAAGGAAACATACCTTTTTTGGTGGTGCCCAGTGACAGGGTAAGAGGCAACAGGCACAAACCAAAATGTGAGAGGTTCCGCCTGAACATGAAGAAACACTTTTTCACTGTGAAGGTGACCAAGCACTAACACAGATCACTAGAGATGTTGTGGAGGCTCCCACCTTGGAGATACTCAAAAGCTGTCTGGACACTATCCTGGGCAACTAGCTCTAGGTGGCACTGCTTGAACAAATGACCTCTAGAGATCCTTTCCAACCTCAGACATCTTATGATTCTGTGATTCTGCAAAATATCTGGTTCTATTTCTGTTACTTACTGATAAATTGCAAAGAGGAAATGATCACGGTTATGTTTGCTGTGATCCGTTTTCTCTCCAAGACTTCATTTCCACGCCATGTGTTTAGATGCAATGGAGCTTGCACCAGGTGCTGCTTCTGGGGATGCACCACTTGTGCAAACAGCCGATTGCTGGAAGGCCTTGGGTCTGCTTTGCCAGAGGGAGTCCCAGTGCATGACTTTTGACCAGGACACTGAATACATTGCTGCTGCTCCTGACTGTGTGCTGCAGGACTCCCAAATATAGACAAAAACCAAATTCATACCAAAAAAGACCCTTCCCACTAATTTTCTAATGTAGAGCACCCATAGTGTTTAATCTGTATCCCAAAATAAGGGAGGCGGTTAGAGTAAATTATGAATATGAGTGAAGATATATTTGTTTATTTCTTTCACCATTTGTCCCTTCCTGAAAATTGGACCATGTTTGCAATATTTCCAGTTTATTCTAATTTTATTTATTCTAATGACCCAGCAGGTCAACATCATTAAAATAATACTAGTGTATGAAGAGTTGTTCTTTGCTGTAGGACACCCTCTGATGTTCTGTAGGTTTATTACAAGTTAACATAGGTCTTAGATACTACAGTATCCATCTAGACTTTCTTTCATGAGCTTAATCTAGCTACACTCTCTGCCTTTGCTTCAGATGGACCTTCACAGCTAGGCCTATGTCTTATTCACTCAGTCTCTGTGTTGGTCCCCTACCCATAACCTCTACTCCTTCTATGAATCCTATGTGCCTCAGCTTTGCATTTGAGCTTTTAGACGTTACAGATTTACAGTTACTCTGGACCTAGGTGCTGCCTTTTCATAGTCAGAGGGTATCTCAGACCAACCCCAAATGATAGCCCTCAACCCTTGTTTGACCTCCACAGTTTGAGAAAAGACTCACTTTCAGGGACTCCCTAGAACCCATGAGGAAATCCAGCTTGTGTGACATGAAGGAAAAGTAGTTTAGCTGCAGCCAGGGAGCCCGTTTTCTCTCACAAACCCCAATATTTAGACTTGTGTTTACCTAAATGGTCTAAATCTTTTGTTCAGTCAAAAATTTTCTCAAAGGAATAAAGAATTAGCAGAACACACTGAGATAACTGTGTGGTGACAAGGATTTGTGGGCCAGTCAGTGACATGGGTTGTGTGTGCAGCATCAATCACTGCTGACCTTCAGAAGCAGTGTATATCCAGAAGTTTATGTCAAGTGCTCTGTTTTGGATATTTAATTTTATCTTACTCATGAAATAAATCAAATTTCAATGAAATCCAAATAAAAAAATTGGCTATTACTACAGTAGAGATCTTAATAATATCTTCAGCTCAATTAAATAATTCCAGAGAGATAAAGACACTCTGAAACCATAGGTCTGAAAAGTGTAATGCCTTCTGTGTTAATCTGTGTGCTCCCTGCATAATCTGAGTACATCCATTCTCTTATCACACAAAAGTACAGAATTTTCAAGGTACATATTGAGAGAAGTTGAAACCCCTAACATAAATAAATATTGAAAAGAAACCTTTCAGTTTTACCTTGTTCTGCTACATTCTCCACCCCCATCTGTAAGAAAAAAGCTGTTCTAGAAGGCCATTACAGGAAAAATGCATTCCTTAAATTCCTGAAAAGAGTCAACTTTGGTTTACATTGTACACACAGAAAGTGAAAGGTCTACTGCATACATCCTTAAGGTATGTAGTATTTTCAAATGGTAAGGTTTTTGGTTGTTAAAAAATATTTCTGCAATTCAGTTCCTCCACGCACAGTGTAATCCATCTGATTTGTAAGATTACATGTGCACACAGCAAGAGCTGCATCTAGCTTGTTCAAGGCTATAATTTTAAATTCCACTTTCTCTGAAAAATAGTGGTGCTGTGCAAAAGCCACTGGGGATCTGATCTCAAACAGTATTAGCCTAAGGTTTGAGGAAGAATCTATTGACCTCTAAGAAAGCTGTTTATTTTTCTCTTCCCAAATTCCTGTATTTCAGGAACATTGTATCTAGCCTTACAATATTGAATCTATGCTCTCTTAACTTCCAGAAGAATCCAAAATTTACGGGTTTTTGAGCATCAGACAACCTTCACAAAGGAAGTACTGAATCTCACTGTGGGAGACTAGTATGCCACTGTCCCAGAGACAGAGGGAGAGAAAGAGACACTGAAAATACAAATATAGCAAGACTGAGGTAGCTGAAGTGGCTGAAGGACGACCAGTGCTAGACAAATATCCTGATGGTTTAAGTGAAAACGTACCGAGATGACCTAAACTTGCAGAGAAGACCTTTCAAGGCTCCACTAGGTGGAGCTAAAAATCTAGCCCTTTTATCACGTAGGTGCGTGGGGCTGTCTCTGTTCCTGCTCTTACAGGTATACACGAGCTTTTTCCTTCTGAACCCATCTCAGAGACATTAAGGCAACCTCTTGGCTAACCCAACTGTGTCTCTGCTGCCTGGGGCTTTTTCGGAGAACTAAAGTCTAGTCATAAGGTTTGACACTTTTTTTTTTTCCTTTTTTCTAAAAAAAAAACCAACCTGCCTCAATTACTTATGTAAAGGAGATGGAACTAACTGTTATGCAAAATGGAGTATAATTTCTAGAGAAAATGCCTAGGACAACTGTACCTAAAAATTCAGGAAGCTGAGGGCCACTTAGTTTGTCTATAATGAATGTTGTATTCTCTGTTATGAATTTTGTAATAGCTGTAGACTTACTTGCTCAGATTGGGAGCTCATTGTACAAGCATTGTATAAATATAGACAGGAACTAATCACTGGGTAGAATTAATCTACTTTGGAAAAAATCTTTGGGTTTTTTTTTTCAGGTTACAAAGCATCAGAAAATCTAAGAAGAGTGCGATATATTTAAGGTAGACGGCAAGGTTTTAAGTGAGAACTATTGTTGGCATGGGACACATCACATCTGAGAACCCACTGGTGTTATTTTATCATCTACTGATTGTGCTGCTACTTCAGAAAACAACGCGTGAAGGCTGGCTAAATTGTTTTTGAAATATCATCTTGGAGACAGTTTTCCTCTCTTAAAACCCCAAGTGGCAAAAGCAATTGAAGGGAAAATAACACAATCAAATAGATGTAAAGGCAAATAGGCAGGCAAACTGATATTTTTCTCTCCAAACCAGCAGGACATGGTAAAAGATTACCCGAAAGGAAGCAAAGGAAGTGAAACAGAGGTGTAATAAAAAGTACTGAAGCCAGTGACATAACTTGTAATTGCAGATCATAGGCCAGTGGGACAAAATCAAGGACCTATTTTCCAGAAACTAAGACATGAAACTGCTTTTTCTTTCATATATGTTTTGTGATTTTGCAATAGTCTTTTATATAAGTAAATCATGAAGGAAAAAACGAAATTGAGGCATTTTTTTTGGAAGTTTATAACACATTCAGAGCCATAGATTCTGCAGCAAATTAGTGTGATATATGCTACCAAATTGGTTAAGAATGTTGAAAATTCAGGTATTTTTAATACTGAAGCCTATGGGCCATTTCTTATGTATTGTTCCTTTTCCCTCATGTCTTGTTTTCCCTTCATTGATTTTAATTTCTGTTTTCTTTCTGCCAGTCTTCATTTGAAAGTTTTAATTATTTTTTCTTCATAAACTTTATTTGAATTCATTTAGCAAAAAGAAATAATATTTATTTTGGGGGTTGTTTTTAAATGTTTTATGTTCTTTCAGGATAAAAAATATGATATACAATGGTGATTTTGAAATCCTGTGCATCAATTTCTTAACAAAACATTGACTAGTGTGGCTAGTAGGTAATTAATGGAGGCTACACCCTTTGGAAAGAATACAGACTTTATATGCAACTTGTGGCAAAAATTTTAAAGAATTTAATATAGCTGTATACAAGCTACTACTCTAAAATCAGATACTTTAATAGCCAGAGTGGGTCAACATTCTCTCCAATTCCTATTTCTGAAACATCTTTACAAAAATGTGAAATTTTATTATAAAAAGCAGTATTTTACAAATAGATTTACAGTTTCATCAAATAGATATAAGGAAGAAATTTTTGCAATGAAGATGGTGAAACACTGGACCAGGTTGCCCATAGAGATGATAGATGCCCCATGCCTGGAAACATTCAAGGTGACATTAGACGGGGCTCTGAGTAACCTGATCCAGTTGAAGACATCTCTGCTCTTTGAAAGGGGGGTTGTACTAGATGGCCTTTAAAGATCTCTTCCAATCCAAACTTTTCTATGATTCTATTAATTCTAGCTATTATATTATTGAATTAGAGACCTGATCTCTTTTCTTTGGAATCAGTGGAAAACTGATTTTAAGGGGCAACAAAAAAACTCTCAGAATTCAGACATTCTTACAGTGCTTGACTGAAAACTTAGTCATCTGGATGAAAATTTGTAGTGATAACAAAAATTATATCAGAAGAAAATTCACAGGCTATGCTAAATAAATATGAAAAAATAAAATGCTTTTGATTATAAGTTAACAGCTGCTCTTACTCATTTATCTCAGGGCAAATAGTAAGAATATACTTGCATTAGCAAGTGTTCTGAATCATACTCATGATCCTTTCTATTTGTAAAGGAAGTGATAATTTGGGAGTTAACTTATTTATTCCAGTTCTACCCAGACTTCTATAGCACAATAGAGATATTAGCTCATAAGCAACTAATGTGTTACCTAATTATTCTCCGGATTTCTTTTTTCTGGCTGTTCAAATCACATTCTGTAACCATAGAGCAATAGCATTCTCTGCTTGCAGTGACAAAGCTGCAGAGGGTTTTAGGGTGAAGTTTAAGAAGAGTAAGATGAAACCAAGCCATTATTTATTACTGCCCTATGGTGTTGCTTAAAGACAAGAAGTGTGCAGTTACCGTCAATTTTGCTACAAGAAATCAAGGAAGAAAATAAAGCAGGCTGTGAAGTTAAGAATACTACAAACTGTTGAGCTCTGGAGAACAATGTGCCAAACACAAGGTCTCTGGAAAAATGACTTTGCCAGACTCTGTGATCACAACTCCTGCCCGGGGAAGCTTGAAAGTTACATTGTTAACTAGGCAAGAAATTGTACTGACCTTTTCACTGTATTACAAGCAGACCACTATAACATAAGTGATTGCTATTGAAATTGATTTTAGTAGCAGCACAGAAGACTCGTTTTTGTTGTTCATTGTGCATTTGTCTTTTTAACAGTTTGAACTCATCTTAGTGCTGAGTAGCAATATACCTTCTCTCAAACTGATTAAACTGTATTGGTTAATCATGGCCTTAAACCCATGTGCAGAAAAACAAACCAAAATAATCCCTCCTGAGAAAACAACCCAAGGTTCCCATGATCGCTGCTGCTTGCACTGTTTTCTCACTTCAGACACTCTTACCTTCCACAACATGCCGTTCAGAAAAAAAATGGGAAAATGTCTCAGTGTAAAATTCATACCATCATTCTTTTAATATAACCATGAAGCAACTCGGGGGGGAAGGGGGCGGGGAGGGGAGGAGGGGGAGGAGAAGTAGGGGAGGGAGGATTATGCCCTTAAAGGTTTTTCAAGAAGCTCTAAGAATACTTTTTACTGCAAATTATGCAGAGCTACCTAACCACACAAATATTGAAAGAAATCAGTCTCCTCATCCTGATAGGAATTTGGATGATGTTAAATGTAATTATTGTATGTAGTTTCACTATAGTAAGTAGTGTGGTAGCCTGGTGACATACTAATATGCTTGTATTTGATTATTATAAAAAGAATTAAACAGGACCACTTTATAATGTAATTTTTTTTGTCCTTCTAATATAGAAATAGAGTAAAAATGGTGATGAAATTTAATTCAGTGACTTTGAGGGTGACCTGCATCCACATCTTCATATTTTGTGTGTAACAATAAAAAGAAAAAATACAGTGGGGAAACCCCATGAAAATTTCATATTTTAAAGTTTTCTCATGAGAAAATTCATATCTCCCAATGAAAAATGTCTCTCAGACTCATTCCTACCCCCTGCTCAGCCACCACTACCCTGATGGATCCTCATATGTAGAGCAATTATTTAGTCTTTTTAACTTAAAAGCACCTGCAGAAGCTTGAGGACCAAAATAGAATAAGTGCTAGCCTTTTTTGCATTAAGAGATGAGCTGCAACATGATACTGAATACGTATTTCTGAGACTCCGCTGCTGTTCGCCTTATATCATTTAGTGTAATTGTACCGGATTATGATGTATTCCCTGTGAAATCATCTATTATCATATATTTAATTCACAGTGTTATGGCCAGGAAGAAAAATAATTCATCTTACAAACCTGTGTGACATAAAAGTAACTCAAGATAAAACCTACGTATGGATTTTACCGTTAGCAGAAGAGATAAATTCTTAGGCTATGAAACTGATGGGCTTGGTGCTAGTAGTTTACTAAACGAATAGCATTACATGTCAGCTGATAAGTTTTACAAAGCATTAAACTGCCCTAAGAGTTGTTTAGACATTTGCATATCAGGAGATACCTGGACTACTTCCACAAAGTGAAATATATCTGCCTATCCAAACACAACTTTGTGGCAAGATAGCAAGTGGNGGGGGGGGGGGGGGGGGGGGGGGGGGGGGGGGGGGGGGAGATGAAGAAAGGAAATATTTTGTGACCTTGCAAAAAATATAGAGTAATATTCATTTTTATTGTTGATTTCCACTCATATCTTGCCTGCTACTGTCCCTATAACTATTTGATTTGACAAATAAAGTCATCATTGTCCTAAATTACAATAACAAAA
>VXBO01007328.1:73195-99284 GCA_013400135.1 Rhinoptilus africanus
TAAATAAAAGATTTAGTTCTTTTTTTTTTTTTTTTTTTTTAATAATTGAAAAAAAAATAAAAAAAGAAAAAGATAAACACATTCAAAGATTCATCTCACAGGGTTACTGGTGGATTTGAAACGTTATGGCCTGTAGGGTTTGTAGACCTGAATTGAAAAAAAAGAACAAATGCTTCTGAATATGAGCTTGGTGTCCTAACACGGGAAGGCATAGAAATCAATCAGTGGCAAATTTCCTCTTTTCTTTGCTTTATTTGAACCATTAAAAGACATTCTATCAATTTCAGTACTTAAAAAAGCAATAATTAATTGAAAGTCCTCGTTGCCTGAGATATATTTCCAACAATTATTGATTATGATAAGTTCATTGTAAGAATTCCTAATCTTCACTGCTGTCTCTCAATCCTTGTTCAGCATAACATTTACATTCTCTGCTAGTTCACCATGAATTAAAAGACAATGGAATGGTTGAAATACACGAGTGCTTATCCACAAGATATTTCCCTTGATCACTATCAAGGACGGTGCTTCTTAAAAAAGATTTAAGATCATCTTAGTGGGTAATAAATTCAAGTAGCTGTAAGAAAAGAAGAAATTTTGTTTCTAGTGTTGAATTCACATATGGATAGAATGCACTAGTTGTACAACCTTGAGAAGAGTTAACATACTGGAAAACAAAGTATGTTGGTAATAATACTTTGCTCTGAAGCTCTGACACAGCATTACATATTGCTTGTTCCTGCTCTGTGAGTACCTCTGGCATGTAGGAGAAATCATATTTCATTATATGGGCCCAAAATGCATTCCAGGTATACATCCACCCGTGCATGCTCCACTTACTTACTGACATTTCTCAGAATAAGAGTGTAACAAAAAAGTAGTGCAGTAATGAAACAAGGCCTTTATTAAACGCATTTAAATATGCATCTTATGTCACTAATGTAAATGAGATGAATAAGCCCAGGTGGAAATATTCAGGCTCAGTGCAATATTAAATATGAACATTAAGAATTTCTCTTTATCGACATCCATCATTTTCAAACTAGTGCTGGTTTTTTTACTTTTTTTTTTTCCATCCTGGTCAGAAACACTTCATTAAGTTACAGTTCATTGTAAATACATTTAAATTACTTCAAGGCAGAATTAGAAAGTCAAAAGTATACAAAGAGTAACTGAAAGTCATTTGAAAATACCTATCACTTCCTGTTTCTGGTTTCTTGTACAGCGCTACAGAGAATTAGAAGTACCCATATTTTCAGGAACTGGTCCTCATAGGGGACTTCAACCACCCCAATATCTGCTGGAGGGACAACACAGTAGGGCAGAGGTAATCAGAAGATTCTGGAGAGTATTGATGACAATTTCCTGTTCCAAGTGATAGAGAAGCTAATGAGGAAAGGTGTCCTGATGAACCTTATACTCACAAATAAGGAAAGGCTCAATGGGGATGCAAAGGTTGAAAGCAGCCATGTCTGCAGTGACCATGAGAGTCAAAAGTTCAGCATCTTGAGATGAGGGAGCAGGGAAAAAATCAAAATCACAGCACTGGACTTCAGGAGAGTTGACTTTGTCTGCTTCAAAGATTTACTTGGAAGACTCCAAGGAAAAAAGGCCATGGAGGGAAGATGGACTAAAGAAACCTGGTTAATACCCAAGGATCACCTCCTCCAAGCTCAAGAGCAGTCCATCCAACCAAACAGGAAGTGAGACAAAAATGCCGAAAGACTTGCACAGATGACCACAGAGCTCCTGGCCAAACTCAAACACAAAAAGGAAGTATACAGAAGGTGGAAGAAAGGACAAGTAGCCTGGGATGAATACAAAGCCACTGTTAGAGCATGCATGGATGAAGTTAGGAAAACTAAAGCCCAACGGGAATTGAATCTGCCCAGAGAAGTGAAAGACAACAAGAAGTTATTCTTTAAGTGCATAGGTGACAACAGGAAGACTAAGAAAAATGTGAGCCCACTGCTGAATGGGGCAGGTGACGTAGTGACTCAGAACATGGAGAATGCTCAGGTACTGGGTCCCTTCTTTTCCTTGTTCTTTAATTGCAAGACTGGCCTTCAGGAATTCTAGGCCCCAGAGAGCATGAGGAAAGCCTGGAGCAAGGAGAACCTACCCATGGTGAAATAGGGTCAGGTCAGGAAATAGTTAAGCAAACCACACGTATATAAATCCATGGGTCTTGATGGGATACCCCCATGAGTGCTGAGGGACCTGGCTGATAGAATTTTGAGGCTACTCTTGATAATCTTGGTGACTGGGAAAGCATCTGAGGACTGGAGGAAAGAAAATGTCACTCCTATCATCCAAAAGGGCAAGAGAAATATGCAGGGAAATACAGGACAGTCACCCTCACCTCAATCCCTTGGAAGGTGATGGAGCACCTTTGCAGCTGCCATTCGACTAACGCTTTCATGCTGAAGAAGCTGGTAGTGAATGAGAAATTTCCAGGCTAAAGAGGACACTACAATTTATCTTTTCTTTGTTTCCCTGAGACAGAGAGTATCTTTCAGTGTGCTATCACCAGCAATGCTCTGCCAGTGGTGAGTTCTCCAGGTTTATCGACTAATGATATAGAAGAGGGTGTTTATTTGGTCAACAGAGAATAGGTCTTCTCCTAGCATGAAATAATTGAGGCTGACAGATAGCTCTGGAGATCTCATAGTCCAGCCCCCTGCTCAAAGCAGGAGTGACTAGAACAGATTGCTCAGGGCTATGTCCACATGGGTTTTTAGTGTCACCAAGAATAGACACTCCACAGCCTTTCTGGGCAATCTCTTCCAATGCTGAATCACCCTAACAAAAAAAAAAAAATGTTCGAGTGTAATTTCCTGTATTTCAGATATCTGAGTAATTACAGAGAAGATTCTTCAATGTATACAGTTTCAGGATCTTACCATAGGAGGAACTCAAGACATCCTGAGGAATTTAGGCAACATTAGGTGTGGGAAATGAGTAAAATTAAGAGTTCATAGGCCATAAAACCTGTTGCTCACACCTGAAGCAAGAGCATTTGAGGCCTCAGATACTTTTGATTTGGAGCTCTTTTCCATCTAGCGTTCCTTTCTATCCTACTGCTATCTTTGTTTTTATCAGCTTCTTCCACTGAGCAGCAAGAAAAAGTTCTCTTCTTGTTCAGAAGCTGCACCAATGACAGCACTGTCACTGATGACTGGACGCGTCTCGTGCCCCTCTTACCTCTGCCTTTACTAAAGCTCTGTTCCGAATCCTATGAGATTCTGGTTTTCATTCATTCACTGGAGAAAGATATCTACCTCTTTTAGACAAAGAATAGGTTTTAGAAGACAATGTTCAGCTGGTTATCCACCATTATCCCTGCATCTTTTGAAAATCTTCAGTTTGTGAAATGTCTTGCATCATTTTTTCCTACATAAGTGAATGGTATGTGCCCACAGTAAAATGTGCAGAATTTGTTGTTTTGCAAAGCAACACATGACACCGTGTTGGTGAACTGTAATGTTTACTATTTATCAGTCCCCACACTTTGCGCCACCTGACTACCTTACCAGTGATTAAAATATTTATATAAAAGGAATCAAAGGAATCAAAAGAAATTCTGGGACCCCACGAGGAATAACATTCAGTAAGTGATAATTCCCTATTTACAATGATTTTTGAGAATTTAACAAATCTTTCATATTTTTTTGTATGGCTTTAATTTCATAATTAATTTTTATCTCTATATTGAATCATCTACCTCCATTTAAATCTGTAGAAAATATTGTTTAGTCAGTGTGACGTGAGCAGTTTTTTGTCTCTTTTTTCATATATAGCAACTAGTGAAAGAAACGTTAAATTTTTGTTTTGTTTACCTCAAGAATGAATGGAGGGAAGAGAATCAGTTCTCCCTCTATCCTTGGCATGCTTTCTTGTGTAAGCACAGTCTGGGCTTCATCCATATTTATAACGCAGGTTGCAACAAAGCAGGACCTTGGCACCAGTTCTTTCCTCTCATAAATGCAGTCTGATTGCATCACAACCTTCAGGAGAAAAAAAAAAAAATAATCCTTTCTTAATTAAACTAGTAAACAAACAAATCTTTCTCCTTTTCTTTCCTGACTTTGTAGTTCCTCTGACCCCAGCTTCATTTCCTCAATCAGGGAAGTAAAAGGTACTCTCATAAAAATATTCAGGAGACAGAATGCAACGTGATTAGAGTTTAAGGTCATTCATCAGTGTTGGTTTTGAACTGCACAGCTATTTTGTACCTCTTTTAAAAGGTTCCTGAACTTCTATGTGTTAATCAGTTACTGTGTGGAAGCTTATTAGCAGGCATATTTCAGATCTCTATACAAGACGCAGACGGTGGACCAGATGCTATGGGCAGCCTGCAAGATTTGAAAAGTACAAAGGTAAATTAAACAAAAGCAAGAGACAACATATAAACAGAAGTTTAATTGCAGTCATTTAATTTTTAGTCCATTTTGTCATGAGTCCACATATGCTCTGAAGTACAAGCAATGACCCTATTCCAGCAGAGAACTTAACCATCTGCTTAACTTTCAGCACTCAAGTTGGCACATTGAATTTAAAAGAAATACTAAAGTGCTTAAACTTAAACAGATGCTTGCGTACTTTCTGGATGAGTTCTACGGTGTTTTTAAGATGTCATAATTTCTGTGTGGTTGAAACTTGAACTGGTTTTTCACTTAGAAAATGGATTTTGACATACACTATAGCCCACCAAAAAAGTTTAAATATATTTGGTATATTGTGTTCAGCGAGAGGACTTTATTGGCTGATCATTATTGACTGTGGAAATATTTTCCCATCTTACTGCTCTTTTTTAGGTGTTTACATGTCCTTATTGGTCAAATTTTAAGAAGCATGGTAGACATAGCATTTTTTTCAGATTTTGAGAAATTATTTGGGTTACCAGTGTTCAGTCCAAGATTTTCTGCAAAATTGTGATTCAAGCATGAATTAAGATACATAAAACAGGTGAGTACCTTTACAGTGAGTGTCTAAGATCCTGTTGTTGCTGATGGAGATCTGTACAGCACAGTCAAGAGAGCCTCAACTTACTGTCTGTCCAGTGGCATAGACCTTCAAGTGTTGTTGACACCATTGTCTAAACCCAGGATTTTTTGTAATTTAACTCACTTACAGACCCTTATATATGCACACATAAATTTAAGGGTTGTAATCTCAAACTGAATCTCACCTTTAAATTCAGTTGAGATGAATCTCACTACAAATCTCTGCATATAAACATAAAACTCGGTAGTATGCCCTGCCCACAGAAGTTTAACAATTCACAGTGTCTAGAAATCAAACCTAATCAAATTCAGTCCAGTAATAAGGCTTTTTATTTACACCGTGAGATAATTAGCTACTAGCCTAGCTTACAGAGAGTTCTAACTGTGCATCAGAGACAATATTAAAAGGTAGGTTGGTTGTTTCTCTAGTTAACCCTATAAATTGAGAATGCTAATTCTAGCTTTTACTGTAGGTCACATTTGGCATCCCTGCTGGCATTATAATCTGTGATATTTGATCTATCACAGGATTCATAGACTTGCCTCAGCAGAATTTAGAGACCAGCACTTGCTCCTAATGACCCACTGCAAACCAATTTGTAAAATAGTGTTGCTTGGGTTGGGGTGGTTTTTGTTGTTTTATTTTTTAAATACATTAGATTTACACTGTAAGCATTAAAATGCAGACTTCTTATTGCCTTGTAAAGAACAACCCAGGCAAATTACAAGTATCTATTTCAAGCAATCCACCAAGCGCTCTCTCACAGCATTTGTGACAACAGGGTTTTAATTTTAAGTGTAGATCAGAGCTGTTAGTGCAGTTCCAAGACAGGACTTAATGCCGTTAAATGAGCAATCAATCGTGCAGGCTTCTAGCAGTCATATAATAAATCCAAGCAGTCAGAGCCAAGTCTATGCCTACATTTTTTATTCATCTGTGTAGCAGCCTCTTTCTTTTTTTTCCTTCTTTTTAGAGGTGATTGATGCTCTGAAGAAGGAGACTTGAGAAAGGCTATCAAATTGACTGTCAGAACATTAGAAAGGTCAAAGAGTTGCATAGTTTGTACCAATCACTTCCAGATTATACAGAACATTATAACTGATATCTCTCTTCTTTGCCTAATGATTGTGTCAAGAACAATAAATAGCACAACCTACATAGCACAGCCTATGAAAAGGAAGGCAAAACACATACCTGTGTAACATTTTTCATGAATCCCATCCAATAACTGTAGATTTTTTTCCAGGCTTTGTATGAGTTCATGCTTTTTCACTTCCCATAACAATCCTTTTTTTTATATTCTTATGCAAATAATGATCACTACAGATCACAACTGGCTTTCTCTGACTTTGAGAAATAGGAATGGTCATATTCTTGACTCTGACATTGTGCTGAGAAATAAATTCTGTTTTTCCACTGACAAATAAATGTTGCAACATTGCCTGCAAATTCAGTGAGAAACTATAATGTTATAGAATAATGCAGATTGGAAAAGGCCACTGGATCCCATCTCCCTTCAAGCCCCCAGGTAAAGCAGGATCAACTTACATCAGGTTGCTCAGAGTCTTATACAGTTTTTTTTTGAATGTCTTGAAGGTCTGAGATTCCGCATCCTCTCTGGATGACATATTCCAGTGGTTTATCATCCTCATCACAATTTTTTTCCCCTTATGTCTAATCAGAACTCATTGCAACTTGTTGCTGTTGCTTACTATCATTTTACTTCATATTTTCAAAAAAAGTCTGTCTCTTCTTTACAACCTCTCATTAATATAGTTGGAGACAACAATAAATCTCCACTAGCCTTAGAATCATAGAATTGTCAGGGTTGGAAGGGACCTTAAAGATCATCTAACTCCAATCCTCCTGCCATAGGCAGGAACACGTCCCACTAGATCAGGTTGCTCAGAGCCCTTTCCAGCCTGGCCTTAAAAACTTCCAGGGATGGGGCTTCCACCACCTCTCTGGGCAACTCCAGTGTCTCACCACCCTCATAATGAANAGACCCTGAGGGAGGACCTTGCACTTGTTCTTGTTGAACTTCATGAGGTTGGCATGGGACCACCTCTCCAGCCTTGAGGTCCCTCTGGATGGCCTCCCTTCCCTCCAGTGTGTCAGCCGCCCCACACAGCTTGATGTCATCAGCAAACTTGCTGAGGGTGCACTCCATGCCACTGTCCATGTCGCTGATGAAGATGTTAAACAAGACTGGTCCCAGTACTCATCCTTCAGGGTCTCCACTAGTCACTGGTCTCCATTTGGACATGGATCCATTGACAGCCACTCTTTGGGTGCGGCTGTCAAGCCAGTTCTTTATCCAATGAATTTTCCATTCATCAGACCCATATTTTATCAGCTTGGAGACCAGGATGTTGTGCAGGACAGTGTTAAAGGCTTTGCTTAGGTCCAGGTAAATGACATCATTTGCTCTCCCCTTGAATGTTGATGATGTGACCTTCTCATAGAAAGCCACCAGGTTTGTCAGGCAGGATTTGCTCTTGGTGAAGCCATGTTGATTGTACACCATGATCTCTTCATTATTCTTCTGCCTCAGCAGTGCCTCCAGGAGGATCTGCTCCATAATTTTACCAGGCACAGACGTGAGACTGACTGGCCTATATTTCCCTGGTTCATCCTTCTTTCCCTTTTTGACAACGGGGATTATGTTTCCTATTTTCCAGTCAGCAGGTACTTCACCAGAGTGCCATGACTTCTGGAATACAATAGAGAGTGGTTTTGCAACCTCATCCGCCAGTTCCCTCAGTACCCATGGGTGTATCCAACCAGGTCCCATGGACTTCTACACTTTCAGGTTCATTAGGTGGCCACAAAGCTGATCTTCACTTACAATAGGCAGTTCTTTCCAACCGCTGCCATTATCTTCCGTGACTCTGAGAGTGAGGCTGGAGCCCTTGCCAGTGAAGACTGAGGAAAACAAGTCGTTGAGAACCTTGGCCTTTTCCATATCACTTGTCACAAGTTCTCCCATTTCCTTTCTGAGGGGGCCCACACATTCCCTAGTCTTCTTCTTACCATTAATATACCTATAGAAATTTTTGTTATTTCCCTTGATCTCCCTGTCTAGATTTAGCTCTAACTGAGCTTTAGCTTTTCTATCCAGGTCTTGTGCTGCTCAGATAGCTTCATTATATGCCCCCCATTCTAGCTGTCCTTTCTTCCACTCCTTGTAAAGATCCTTTTTTTTGTGTCAGTGTGTCCAGCAGCTCCTTGTTCATCCAGGCAGGCCTCCTAGCATTCTTTACTGCCTTCCTCTTTGTCGGTAGACATTGCTCCTAGACATGGAGAAGGTGAACCTTGAATACTGACCAGCTATCCTGGGCCCCCCTTCCCTCTAGGACTTTGTCCCACAGCACTTTGGTCAGCAGACCCCTGAACCAATCAAAGTCTGCATGCCTAAAGTCCAGGGTTGCAAACTTGGAGTACAACCTTCTAGTTGCCCTGAGGATCTTAAATTCTATTGCTTCGTGGTCACTGAAGCCAAAGTCATCCCTGAGCCTCACATTGGTCACCAGCCTTTCCCTGTTGGTGAGAACAAGCTCCAGCATAGCACCTTTTCTTTTTGGTTCCTCTACCATTTGGAGGAGGAAGTTGTCATCAATGCATTCCAGGAACATCCTGGATAGCTGATTCCTTGATGTGTTGTTCCTTCAACAGATGTCAGGGTGGCTAAAATTCTCCACGAGGACCAGGGCCTGTGAATGCAAAGCTGCTTCTATCTGCCTATGGATGGCCTCATCTGCTTGGCTCTGCTGGTCAGGTGGCCAGTAGCAGAACCCTACTGTAACAACACCTTTCCCTGTCTTCCCTTTAATCTTAACCCATACACTCTCAACAAGCTCATCGCCCTTCCCTGTATGGAGCTCCATCAATTCTAGCTGGTCATCGATGTAAAGGGCAACATCTCCTCCCCTCCTACCCTGCCTGTCCTTCCTAAAGAGCTTGTACCCATCTATCCCTACATTCCAGTCATGGGAATCATCCCACCAAGTTTCAGTAATAGTCACTATGTCATGGCCTTCCAGCAGCACAGTGGCCCTTAAATTCATCCTGTTTATTGCCCAAGCTGTGTGCATTTGCGTAGAGGCACTTCAGCTGGGCTGGCCGTGTCACCCTCTTGTGAGAAACCCCCTTGATTCCCTTGAGGTGACCCGGTGCATCGTCCTTGGCTTCCTCAGGGCAAAAAATTGAGAGGCCTTACTAGGACTTGATCCCTCTGCCCCTGATGTGCTGCCCCACTGTTTGTCACAGGCAAGCGTGAAATTATTGACCCCTTCCCCCTTCAAATCTAGTTTAAAGCCCTACCAATGAGCCCTGCAAACTCCTGCCCCAGAGTCCTTTTCCCCCTCTGGAATAAGTGCATCCCATTAGCTGCTCACAGCTCTGGTGCCTCATATACCAAGGTATGATTGTGAAATGCAAAGCCCTGTCAATGACATCAGTCCCAGAGCCATGAATTGATCAGTTGACTCATCCTATATATTCCCTAGTCCATCGCTGATGTCAGAGGGATGGAGGAGAACACAACTTGAGCTCCTGATCTCTTTAACAGTTGCCCTAAGGCCCTGAAATCTCTTTTAATTGATTGTGAGCCTCTCATTGTTACATCATCACTTACCACCTGAAAGACTAGAAGCGGGTAATAATATGAAGGGTTCTTGAAATTCCCTTCCTGTTTCCCTTTATGAAAATGAATAAAGTCAGTTCTCTCAGACTTTCCTTTGTGGCATGCACTCCAGCTACCTAATTATTTTAGTGGTCCCTCACTAAACAGGTTCCAATCTTTCAGTATCTTCCACCTATAGCTTTAAAGATGCTATGAAAGAGCATAATAAAGTCTTCATACCCCCGAGCTACAGCCAAGTGAGGAAACACAAATTATTTTGGGGAAGTCATCAATTAAGTTCAATATGTGATGATACCATTAATACCTTTTCTTCCACCCTTCCCGTTTTATCTGTCAAAGGCTGATCTCTGGTCAAGCACTAGCATGTGCCCTCATGTTCTACAGTGATCTAAAGAAACAATTCATATGAAAAGATCATTAGGAGACATCACGTCAGCTATAGACAATGAATAACTCCAAATGTTTGGTTCCCTGCATGAGGACTAAAAGAATACAAACACAGACCATTAAAAAATGCATTAATAGTTTGGCTCACATGCATACAACAGACTATGGTTTTCACTGCCATCAAATCCTGCTGCAAACTGTACCCTGCTTGGTAGATGGAATTAGGTCCCATTTTAATGATGGTGTATATTTTTGCAAGAGTTGTATGCAACACCATCCCTACACACTCAGAATTCACATAGTGGCATAAGAGTTGTTCATGGTTTAGAGAAGGAGTTGTGTAAGAGAACATTTGCTTTGTATCTCCTTTTTACTACTGAAAACTCTTTGAGGGAAATACAGTCCAGTACTGACAACTGTTTTTATATTTAATCAACCATTCTCAAGCTATTCTAAAAAGCAAAAGTATGAATGCCTTTATAATATGAGTGTGTTGAAATATTTTTTCTCAAACAGAGAGTCAGAGCATGAATTAATGAAACAGAAAAGTTTAAGAAATATTATTTTGCAGTAGAAATTACTCTCTGTGGACAATGCTTTGCCTATGTATTGCCATTAATCTTTCTGCACTAAACCTTGAAAAGTTTAGGGGTAATGAAATAAAATTAATTTTAAAATTACTCTGTCAGGGATGGGAGTAATGTCAGTTTTAATGGCAATAAATGTTAGCATAGTGAAGATGGATTATAAAATTTGCAACTTGTTAGAACTTGTCAGTTTAGTTTAAAATGTAACCATATTATTTATTTATTGAATTAATGAACTTAAAGGATCTGGTGCGAAATCTCAAATCGATTGCGCAAATTTTTATGTTCTTTTAATGGAATTGGTTCAAAAAGCAATATTAAGCCAAAAGCTGTGTTATTCTCCCCTTAAAATGTTTATTTTTTAAATTTCCATCCGAGTTCTAGTTCAATGTTACCAATGGTTTGAAGGGCATAAACTGGGGATGTGGGGGATTAGAAAGGAGAAACGTATTTTTTATTAATACTTTAAGATATGGTATTTGCTATCAAATTATTAGGACAAGTAAAGAAATCCCGGACTCTACCATTAACGCGCATACTACAGGAAGTAATACAGACTTTCATGGCAATTATCAACATGACTGCCATCACAGTAATTCCTGTAGGACTAAAACCCATGGATGCTTGCCACTGCAGTACCAGTAAAAGCTACCAAAAGCATTGCATTCTCCACTTAGAAACTGAATTTCACACAAGTACGTGAAATTTCAAGAAAAAGAAAAAGTAGAAATTGGACTTAGATCTCCCAATATCTGCCATAGAGCTTTAGATACATTTGTGTTTGCCTACGCTGTGTTATGGCATTCACTGCACTTTGGTGGATCTAGGGACAATTCTATGCTGGTTCATTTGGTACATTTTTGCTTACATGAAGATATTACTAAAATGTATTCACAACATCAGATGAAGGATAAGATTGTAGAATTGTATCTCTGCAGAACTTACAAAAATGAAAAGAAACAAATAAGTTTCATAAAAGCCTTGATATAAATGCTACTTCCTTTAAAAACATATTTTCGGATACAAGGCATCTACTCTGAAGAATTAGTTTCCTCAAGGAAAGTAAGTTGTGATATTTAATTCCTTAGGGTTCATACACTCTGCTTAGCCTTTCTGGTAACATTTATCCTAGTCATTTGTGCTAGTGCTCTTTATTTTTTTCCTCTCCATCTTTTCCTTTTGTTACTGTTATGGTCATATCTTAACCATAGACTCTCTGCTCCAGCTAAGTAATTTTTCACTATAGAAAGGCAAACTAAGCCTCTCATACTTTTTTTCAGTTACTCCAACTAATTTGAGATGAGAAAGAGATGATGGAGACAAACTTTCCCATAACATAGACACAAACATATGACTCAAAAGAAATTAAAAGTAACTTATACATTCCTTTATGTAGCCACTTTCAGTAGGGGAAAGAGGTAACAAAACACTCTGAAGTTAGAATATCAAGCTGTGGTGCTATTTGTGTGTGACAACTGAGACACTAGCTACAGGACATTTGGACCAAACCCCAAGTGATTTCACCAAGGATCCCTGAGTCTGGGAATGTCACCTTCCCTAACATGCTACTTTGCAATTCATCCAGGAGTTCACCCAGTGTGGAAGAGGTTTTGAGCTCTGATTTCACTCTACCCTGAAGTGGTAGCTAGAACATCTACTCTGAATTTTGCAGAGCTCACAGTAATTTACAGCAAGAAACTGTCTGGTGCAATTTACCTACCATTTATTTCTCTCTCAATTTATTTCACATTCTACTCCTGAGAAAGAATTACATATATTCTGTCTCTAACCCAGAGCTGCCTGGACAGGTCTGATCTAAGGAATTTTTCCTTGGACTTTCCTAACTGAAGAACCTTGTATATCAGAAGTCTAGATATAATGACAGTGGGTTAGGTTTTTGGTGGTATTTTTCCCATTTCTCATCCTCATAGAAATTGTGGTCACAAAGCCTGATCCATCCTGTGCTGTTCTCATTACAATCTTTGTCAGTGAAATGAGATGTCAGAGATTTTTAATACCCAGTACAATCTCTGAAAGACAGTAATATACTGCGTAACTCTGACCTTTTCAGTGTTCTATAATTTGATTGGGAGGAAGCCATTCTTGTTCTCTGTTACATTTCTGGCAAACTAAATCTCAAAAGAGAGGTTGTATGGCCAGCCAGTCAAAATGCAAAGTATGTCATACTCAATGAGTAAGGCTCAGTAATATAATTTACAGATTACATTAGACATGACTGAGAAATGAAATTCTTGTCACCAGTCAATCATTGTATAACAGTGTTGATAAACAGCCAAAGGAATAAAACAATTCACTTTTTTTAAAAAATAAAGGGTCAAAAATGTTATTTTGCTTTCGATAGTGATGAAAAGAATGGTATTACTAGGATCAATAAGGAGAGTGTAGTAATGCCCATACAGACAAAAGAGATATATAACACAATATAATCCTTAACACCTTTCCAAACCCCTTTAACTTCCATTTTGATCTTTCTTTATTCTGGCATAAAAGGAAAGTAAGGAAAGGAAATGAAAAAGAAAAAAAAAAAAGTTATGTGAAAGTGAATTGCGAAAGGAAGAAAAGTAACTATTCTTTTCCTAATGTTTATTAAAAGAAACAAAGCTAGTAAAACTTAAAGTCTGAAGACTTTATATTCTCTGACAGCACATCAAAGTTGGTATCCAGAACCTAAAAGAATGAAACATGGATAGAAATCTAGATGTCTGAAAGCTTGACATCTAAGCCTAATCTAGTCATTCCCATGTCTCTTTCTAATCAAGGTAGCATTCACTTCAGCTAGTTCTTAGACAGGTCAGTTGCATTTTTTTCTAAAGGTGCCTATTTCTATCCATTGATTACAAAATGAAGCCTTGAGTGACTAGCAAGGGCTTAGATATTTACCTTTCAAGCAAGGTGGGTTGACCTTGTTGGGCTGCCAGACATGCACTCAGCTTCTCTCTCATCCAGCTTCTCAACAAGACAGGGGATAAAATAAGATGAAAAAGCTCTTGGGTTGAGATAAAGACAGGGAGATCACTTACCAATTACCATCATGGGCAAAAAAGATTAGACTGGGGGAAATGAATTTAATTCATTATCAGTTAAAATAAATCTGGATATTGAGAAACAAAGACAAAAACTAAAACGCCTTCCTCCCACTGGACCCCTTTTCCCAGTCTCAACTTCTCTCCTTCCTTCCTGACTCTTCCATCCCCCCACACCCTGAGCAGTCCAATAGGGATGGGGAGTAGGGTATTGCAGTCAGTCCGTGGGGGTTCCCCTCTGCCATTCCTTCCTCCTCACACTTTTGACCTGCTGTTATATGGGTCTTTCTCATGGGCTTCCAACCTTCAAGAATCACTCCTTCACGGGTCCTCTCCACAGGCTGCAGTCCTTCAAGGTAAACCTGATGCAGGTTGGGCTCCCCACCAGCTGCAGTTCCTGTCGGGGGAACCTGCTCCAGCATGGACTCTCCATGAGCTGCAGCTTCTTTCACAAAATGTACACCTGCTCTGGTGTGGTCCTCTCTGTGGTCTGCAGGGAGGTACCTGCTCCACTGTGATCCCCACAAGCTTCAGGGGAACCTCAGCTCTGGCACCTGGAGCACCCCCACCCCTCCTACCACTCTGACCTTGGTGTCTGCAGGGGTATATCTCATGCTTTTTTCCCCTTATTCCTCTCTCTCACACTTCTGTGCAATGTGTTGCCCTCTTTTATCACTGCTGGGCTCAGCTTTGTCCTGTGGTGGATGTGCTGCAGAGATGGATGGAACTGGCTGTACCCAGGTGCATCCAACATGGACAGTCCTGGTTCCTTCTCACTGAGGCCATCCTTGAAACATTCCCACTGCCATAACATTAGCATGCATATATGATGCAAAATGGCATAGATACACCACATCTGACTCCAGAAAGAATCATAGAATCATAGAATCGGTGAGGTTGGAAGGGACCTTTAAGATCATCAAGTCCAACCATTAACCTGCCCTGACAAAAACCACTTCTAAACCATGTCCCTAAGCACCTCATCCACCCTTTTCTTAAACACCTCCAGGGATGGTGAATCCACCACCTCCCTGAGCAGCCTATTCCAATGTTTAATAACCCTTTCAGTGTAAAAATGTTTCCTGATATCCAATCTAAACCTGCCCTGACATAACTTGAACCCGTTTCCTCTTGTCCTATCACTTGTCACCAGGGAGAAGAGGTCAGCCCCCATCTCTCTAAAACCTCCTTTCAGGTAGTTGTAGAGGGTGAGGAGGTGTCCCCTCAGCCTCCTCTTCTCCAGGCTAAACAACCCCAGTTCCCTCAGTTGTTCCTCGTAAGGTTCGTAAGAAATGCCTCTGAGCTCTGGACACTCAGAATTTTTATCCAGTTCTGTGTTTAAAGCATAAGCCGTGGGTCATCCACTCATCTGCAAGATAACTTCAGACTGTGGACATACTATGATACATTATCGACTTAAAATATTGCTTTTCAAATAAGATCTATAGCTCTACCAGTATATGTTATTTTCAAGTTGTTTATCAATATTGTGTTTTTCAGCTGTGGAAGAATCACATTAATTTTTTATGCAACTAGTTGTACCTACAGTAAAGGCAAAAATCCTTCCAGGCTTCTTAGATACAAAAAGCTCGAAGGCAGATTTGCATTGCTTGAAGAAATGTTAGTAGACAGTAAATATTCCCTTTCTCCTTCTCTTCTTCCCACATTTCAATTATGTTTGTACCATGTTTCACTGAAGGATAATTCCTTGTATACAACTGCAAGACACTCACTCCAGATGTCAATGACAAGGAAGGAGCCCAAGGCTCTATCCTTCTGTCCTGAAAAGCATGCATGCTGTACCTCCTTGAGCAGTATTAATGTGCATAGCCCCAGTGCCTACATGTTGCTTTTTGTAGTAGTAGAATCTGTCAATGGTAATGCTGGAGAAAGCTGAAAGCTGCTTGTCCTCTTGCCTTTGTTAAATGGGCAACGACTTATTTCACCAATATCAGTGGATCCACTTGTCAGCCTAATTAAACAGAGGAAGCAGTTAAAACAACATAGAGGTTGAAAGTGGCTGGAAATCACTGTCCCAAAGAGGAGTTCAATAAATCATCTGAAAACAAATTCAGAGTAAGTTCCCTGGATCAGTATAAAATATGTGGGAGCTGTATTACTTGTATTCTATCTGTGCAATGATGTGTGCTTGTATATAAAAGGATGCCAAATGCCACAGGGAGTCAGAAGAAAAGGAAGATTCATGGGAGGCAAAACAGCTGTGAACAAGTGCTTGTACAGACTGAAAAGGCTGGAACTAAGAAGGAGCAAATTGTTTCCTTTAGCTTGATAAGGTCATTTGACTTGATCATGAAAACCAACAGGATTGAAACCAAAAAAACCAGAAGTCTATCAGTAATTTCTCCTACCAATGGAAACAACCTGTAACATCCAGAATATTGTTTACCTGCTCAAGGAAAAAAAAAAATCAAAAAAACCTAACAAACCAAAACCCCACAAGTTTATTTAGGTTATTTAAAAAAATAAATAGTATGCTATGTCCTTCCCCAAAATTTTTTTTAATATATATTGTACAAATAAAAAGCTGTACCCTTTCTTCAAAATGCTGCTTTCTCCATTGATAAGAATTTCTTGCTGTTGCAGTCAGTTATATATTCCCTTTCCTCCCTTCCACCCTGTAAATCTGTCTGCTATAAGCTAGGAAAAAAAAATGTCTTTCAGACATACCTTCAAAGAAAATTTTCCTTGCTAGGGGAAGAGGATCTTTCTAAATAAAAATAGCTCAAAATCTAAAATATTAATCTTTGAAATTAACATAATGACTGACTTAATCCTGATTTGCTTAAACTCGTTTCATCATTTCAGTCATCTAGAAAACTCTTCCTTGTTCTCTCCAACACACAAAAGAGAAATCACAATTATTTCTGAAGCACTGAGACTTCCTAGAGAATCTGCAAAAAACCTCCTTTTGAGTAATACCAATAGCTTAACAGTCATATTCCTCATATAAAGATCTTCACTTACTGGATTTATAAAATATTGTTAAATTGCACTTAATGGAAGATGGATGAAAGACCACAATGCTGTGTTTCTTTTACTACAAGCAAAACAAAAATTATAAGTAATCAGTGAAATGACACAGCGGGAAAAAAACATGCAAATGCAAAATTAACCAATTAGGAAATTGTAGGTCTGTGGTTCTGCTTTTGACCAGTTTTTCTTTTGCTTTGCCCTGTTGTATTAAATTTACTCTTTGTAATTAGTATGAAAAGACCAAGTAAAGAATCTCCTCATCTTTGACACTTTCACCTTCTTCACCCCCATATATTTCCATATGTCAGGTAGTAGCTCTTACTCATGGCTTCAGCATCTTCTCTGTTAGTGAAACCACAGAGCACAACAGAAACATGACACTGTGCGTCTGTACCCAAAGGCTCTGGTGGCCTCTCAAAGTGAGGTAAATGTTAGCAGACATCAACATATATAATTATTTCATCAGGAATTAACAATCTGGATAATACAGATTTGCCATTTCCTAAATTAAAAGTACTCAACTGGAGGAGACTTTAAGGACTAGGGAAGGAAACAGTCAGTAGCAGTTCTCAACTTGTTTAACAGAAGACATATTAACAGATCTGTCCCAAAACCTGGTGTTTAGGATATTAAATGAGTAAGAGATGTTTATTTTCTTTGTCTTTTCCTGCTTTCTTTTCTTCCTTTGCCTGATAGTTTCTTTTCACTGTTATCACTGCTGTGGGCTAAGAGTCAGAAAATCAGGGGGGAAAATTCTTCTTTTTTCTTCATTAAGGGACAAGGTTTTTGAGGCAGAAGCATGGGAAATGCCATGTTATATGAGGTGTCGGATAGCTGTTAGATAACACCTTGTATTTATCTGTTGTTCAGTAAATACATAGTTTAGACTTTTTACTCTTCTTGGCCTCTGTCCCAATTACACAGGAGGTAATTATTAGGTTTCCAGCTAAATATACTTGTTGGATTTACTTATAACTGGTATAGTTACATTTATATAAAAGTTAAGTTCACTATAATTCTTCTGTACTATCTATGTATTTCAATACTGAGAGCAAGAAACCATCTTTTTATCAGTTTCTAGAGGGAAATGCCTGAAAGATCACACTGCTGTAGAATGCAATAAGATAACTTGAAAAATCTTTTATAATGGAGGTATAATGGTATGAATGGAGTCATCATACATCTGCATGTCAGAACATCTGCACTTTTCACTAACACAAAGACCTCTCCATTAGCTGAGGGCACTTACCCACTGAAGCCATTTGAATTAATTCTTTTATCCTTGAAAAAACTCAGTGTTTGACATATTAATGCCATTTGGGCTCCTGGAGAATATCACAAACAAAAGCTTTTGTTTTTTTTTAAAAAAAGAAAAAAGTTATTATGACACTGGCCTAGGGACAATAGCAAAATAACCTATTTTCTGTGTTTTCTTCAGATAGAATTAGACTGAATATTATTTAATTTTTATTTATTTATTTATTTTTAAAGAAAAAGTTACTACTCGAAATAAAAAGAGATTAGGAAAAAATGTGTAGTCCAGCTATAACACTCTTCTAAGGGATTCAGAAAATTTTTTAAGGTCTGAGTCAAATGGGAAGACATTTTGTAGGATGAAAAATCCCTTGATATTTGCAAATTCTGTATAGAATCATAGAATCATAGAATCATAGAATCCTAGGGTTGGAAGGGACCTTAGTAGATCATCTAGTCCAACCCCCTGCCAGAGCAGGGCCACCTTAGAGCAGGTTACACAGGAACGCGTCCAGGCGGGTTTTGAATGTCTCCAGAGATGCTCTGCTGGATGGATGCTCTGCTGTATAGATATCAACAACTGTAAAATGAATAGTTGATTTGAAAAAAGATTCCAAGGAGGTCTGGGATACTTAATTATAGTGATCAGCTCCTCAAGTTATGGTATTTTGGAAAATATGTATCATACATCTCATCTCACTATTTTAAGTTTATAGGTCTAATGGATTCATTTAGGAATAAGAAAACCTGTAAAAGTTAGACTTTTATGCATCTCATCAAGGATGTTACAGCATATAATATTAATACTGAAATTTAATGCCAATATGAAGGGTAGTCAACCAAGTTACATTTAACTGAAGAAACATGAAGAAATTCAGGGAGAGCAACTGAATTTAAACAACAGGTTAAGCAGAGCACATTTTAAACCATTTATACCTGTGAGGGAGTGCCTCTTCTTGAAATATTCTGACAAATGCAGAAAATGCTTCAGAAAATCAGGTTTTTACTTGGAATGAAGGAGCTCAGCATCACACAAGGTTGTTTGGATCAAATTGTTTTGGGGATCTGAGTTATTTCATGCTTTTTCAAGGAACTATGTTCTCCGTTTCCACACTGCTTAATGGTTTTCTTTCTGCACAGACACTTCTGCTTCAACATTTTGCAACACAAGTTACAACTCAATTATGCAGAGAAATCAGGGAAATTTAAAAAAAACGTAATCAACATCAAACAGGACAAAGCATGAAACATGCTGAATGCTCTGTGTGGTTGTTATCCTCCATAGAAACTGTGTTGGACTTCGAGGTCCTGTGAATTAGAAAGAAAGTCAAAATAATATGCAGCCACACACTCTAGCACTTTACAATTGTCAGAATAACATATCCAGTTTTGATATACATAGATTGTTTCATATATTTTCCTCCATTGTGTTTTTGTAACATTAAACTACTTTTAGTTATATAACTGAATGTGAGACAAAAAGGAATATTAAAAAAAAAAAAAAAGAGAGAGAGAGAGGAAAAAAGCGGTTAGAGCAGAATCTAAAACATCAAAGATAAGAAAATCAGGAAGAAGAAAAATGATGAATACTTTTTGGGACTGATTCTGATTTTCTTCAAGTCAGTCATGAGAATGAATTTAGCAGGAATCAGATCAGGCCCTAAATCAGGTAATTGACTGCTTCTGAGTTCACTGGGATTTTTTAGTTCTCTGTAGGCACTAGCAGGATACCAGCCTTGGGCTGTCAAATTGCTGTAGCTCCATATGTTTCAAAAAACTCAAAACTACTTACTATCCTCTGAGGATTTGACCTATTGTTTAGAAATTCCACAGTTACAGAGTTAAAGGTGATGAAAAAACAAACAGAAAAACCTGAATCGCTCTGAGTTTCCCCTATATCACGAAGCTGTTCCTTTGAAAATTCCAGGCAGAGTGAGACAAACAAGCTTAGTGAGATTTCCCAGTGGAGCACTCTCCCTAGCAACAATAGTCATGTAAAATGAGTTTCTGCATCCTCTTCTTGTTCATGTAGCTATCCCTGGTTCAGAAACACATACATACTACAGTAAGACTAATTTTTGAGTCAGTTGATATCTGTGAAGGTGCAAATGAGAAAAAAAGTCACACCATACTGTGTTTTCTGGTAGAATATACTTTGAAAAAAAGTTCATGTCACTATGCACATTGGACTTGTCTCTATTTTTTAACACCGCCATCATAGTAGTCTATTTTTTTATATGCTCCTACTAGCTTTAAAGATTAGAAAACTGATATTTTTGTTATGCTTATTTAGGGTCAGTTTCAGCTGAAGTTTCAGACCACCTGAGGTCCCACCTATGCTACTTATACACAGTTTATTTTTCATATAATAAGGGTAAGTTCTTATGGCATTTTTTTCTTTCAGTTTAATCAACCCTAAAGTATAAATAAATGCACTATCTGTTGTATCTGAGTTCAGGCTGGTTTGGAGTACTTGGATCTTACAGTCACTGTATGTATAGTAAGGAGAGCCAGTTGCATCCAAAGTGGCTAAAAGTGATTAGTAGCAAATAATTGAATGGAAGAAATATGGTAAGATTATGAAAATAAGTCCATCCTAGGCTAAAAGTGTCCAGAATGCAGTAAATGAAAGTTCACTTTCAGTAAAAGGCTGTTTCTCTTATTCAAATTCTTGATCTATTTGTTATCCAAAACATGTAGGAATAAGTTTCACAAAGGTACCTTGCATGATGTGAAAAAAATACTCGTTTTCCTTAAAACTCTTATTTGGTAATTCACTTCACTTCCCTTATTTTTTATAAGAAACGGGATAATTCCCTACTTGCATATGTATGTCATTCATGATTTTTTATTGAGCACATTTTTTCAAGTTTAATATCTATTTGGTCTCCTATGCCTCTGATCTCTTATAGCCTACCGCAGAACATTTTTTGCCTCCACTATTGCTTCATGTTCTTGAGGAGGTTTGACCAGAACTATGAACAATGTCCAAGTGATACCATAGATTTATGTACTGCCATAATTACATTTTCTGGTGTGTTTTTATTTCCATTCCTAATATTTCTTAGCTGATCTTTTTTTTCACATATTGACAGACTTTATCTCCTTTTTGACAGAGGCGCATCATTTCTGCTACATTCAGGAAAGTATATATTGCACAGCGTATCTGAAATTTGCGTAGCTTTACAGAGAAGCAACTTATTCTCACATTGTAACACGCAAGTCCCGGTAACATCTGCAGTACACATTTGGCTGCACTCGGCTGTGGTTTCTTCATGATGCTTTTTAACGACCTGTGATCTGCCTGTACAAATATCAGGTGCCCAAAGGTAAGGAAAGTAGAATTGTTCTATTTCAAAGAATGCAACCAGGAGCTACTTTTCTGACTGTTATCTGTCCTTGTTTTATTAAGAAAATGCTTATCATCTCTGTTTTTCTAAATGTTGCTCTTCACAGTCCTTAAAAGGCAATATAGCATGATTACATTGTAAGGTACTGCACTGGATCAGTACATCAGTATCAGTGACTCACATATGTATTTCATTATTTCATTAAATATTGGTTTCTGATTTCCAATTATTCCCATGCTACATCATTATTGTGTTACTTGAATATTCTCAGGCTTTTGATTCATTTTTCTAAAGTATACTGCTGACCTCCTCTCATATCCTACAGCCTCTCATATCCTACAGGATATATTTGTGATGGCTCTCTGGCTCTGGTACCTTAAGAGAGTTTTTCAGAATCAAAAGAAGGCAGTAGGTCTTTTCAGCTTCACTTTGACCTAAAATGTTTTCTGAAAAACTGTTTAATCCGGTTGCATCTACACACCATTGTTATGGATTGCGTCTTCTTTAATTTCTTTAAGTAAGAATATAATTTGTTATAGTCAAGATGCTTGTACTTTCCTTCAAAGCCTAGTTTACTTTATGTCAGTAATGACTTGCAGGCTTTGTTAATACCCAAAGCCCTTTGTACCCAACAATGCTTGCCAAGAGGCATGTGAACCATTGCCAGGCTGTTCCAATGACACTGATACTTTGCGTGCAAAAATACATACAGTCAGCAGTTTAATCTGGTAAATCATGTAGTGTCCTCAATAGCTGGCAAAGATTAGTAATTTTTTTCATTGCTTTATTCAGGGCTTTTGTATGAATTAATACGAATATTTTCTCACAGCACTAAATTTCTGGTTTTATCTATGTTAGTTGCAGTAGGGACATTGAAGTATTTTATTTTCTGCATGTTTTTCAGTTCCTTTTGCATGATAAAAATCTTCATTTTGGATAAGCCATTATGCATGTGGATACTTTACATTTTGCTATAATTCTGTCTGCAATCCCTAACGAGTGTTTTCCTTCCTTTCCCATTCTGAAGTTACCTTCAAATTTTCCTCTGGTCATACCTATATATTGCGCTGCTTTGTTGCCCAGCAACTATACCTCAGAGTAAAACATTCTTCTGTGTGTTTCTTACTGGACATCTTATTTTTGCCCACTGTCCTCACTATTAGAATCATTATGAGACACCACAAACATTTTTCCTCCATTTGGTTCAAACTAACATTGCTATTTTGCAGCATTGCTTGGATTAGAGGTATAGCTGAATTAGTCACCAATCTGATTAGTCTATCTGCAAATGTGGCATTTGAGTGTTCTTTGCAAGATGTGTTGATTAAGCATCTCTCGATATGCTCTTTATAGGCTATATTCTCTTCTCCACTGGAGCTCTGAATCTATTCAGGCAACACCTGGACTGCAGATGGCTTAGTGACAGTAGATACAGATAAAGCTGAGGTCACAAAATACCCTCTTTGCCCCACCAACAGGGGTTCTAAGGGCCCTGTGATCAGCGAAAGGGTTCAAAGTTGAGAAGTACCAACTGTGGATAAGTGCTGAGTCAGGGGTTACTTGAGACAGCTCAACCTATGTAAGTACCTGGAAATCAACAGGCTGCATCCAGTGAACAGGGTCATCTGGCTGCTCACATCTTTGACAGGTCATGGAGACAGAGGGAGAATTCCTAATGACTGGAGAAACGCAAATATTGAACCCATCTTCAAAAAAGACGAAAAGAACAATCTAGGAAATAACAGGCCAGTCAGTCTCAGTTTGCTTCCTGTGGAAATCATAGAGCAAGTAATGTTGGAATAAATTCATCGACATATGAAGAAGATGGCTGGGAGTATCTAAAGGTTAAATCATACTTGACCAACCTGACTGACTCTTATGATAAAATAACCAAGTCTGCAGATGGAGGGAGAGCACTGGATGTTATCTACTTCAATAAGTAAGGCTTTCAACACTGTTTCCCTCAATATTGAATATTCTGAATCCAAGTTGGGTCATTATGATCTGGATAGGTTGACAACTAGATGGGTAAATAACTGATTGCATGTGCAGCAGCAGGAGGAGCATGAGTCAGCAGTGTGCCCTGAGGGTGAAGGTGGCCTGTGCATTCTGGGCTGTATTGACAGGAGCATTCCTGGTAGATTATCCCCCTCTATTCAGCGTTAGACCAAGTCTAGAATACTTCATCCAGTTCTGCACCTACTGTATGGGAAAGATTGTAGCAGATACAGCAGAGAGGCAGTGAGGTGGTGGTGGTACAGCTCTCACCCTGTGAGGAAAGGCTGAGGGACTGGGGCTCATTCATCCTGGGGAAGACTTCAGGGGAGACTTCCCATATTAATGAGGAAGTCAACGATTAAACTATTGCTTTTTCTCAGGCTGTTATATCTACTCTTGCACCATAGACACTGGACAAGAAAGCTCATGTTCTTTGTCCTTTCTCTGATTTTTTTTTTGCCTAAACCTGCATATACTGCTGCAGTAGTAGCAATTGTTTGAGTCTTTCCTTAAACAAATCTGCTGTCTTTACGAGTTGAATGACAGTCTCTGGACTTTTCTCATAATCTAACTTTAGAACCTCAGTTCTTATTCAATAAATGCCCACAATGATACTTTTAGGTTTAATTCCCCAACTGTTTGTTGCATTACCAGGTGTTCCTTCACACACACACACACCACCCCCCTCATCCCACTGCCCCTACATTCTAAACATATTCTTGTCCTTACTGTGTGTCCCGGTAGTCTGAGTGCTACCATTATTTCTCATTATACACACGAGATTCCATGGATACATCCACAAGACATAAGCTAGCTCCAAATATTCATTTATCCCTACATGAAATAACATAGCAACTGTGGAAGTACTAGTTCAGATTATCACATCCCAAGCCCTATGCCTGGCTTCCCAGCAAGATTATTGATTACCTAGTTGAAGTAAAGCTCAGCACTGACTCAGCTTTAGCATATATAGTTATGAAACCAGTTCAATAATGACTCATTTAAATGTCTCTGAATAACATTATATTACCCGGAGCAGATATTACCTACATTTCTGAAACTGAACAGGTTTTATTTAGAATAAAATAAAGTGCCCAAGTGGCCAAGAAGGCCAACAGCATCCTGGCCTGTATCAGGAAAAGTGTGGTGAGCCGGACTAGGGAAGTGATCATCCCCTGTACTCGGCACTGGTGANGAACAGAAATCTTAAGGAGAAAGTGTAAATCATGCAAATAACATCAAATAAAAAAGATAATATAAACAGGTTTAGAAAAGTAAAGCAAGAGGTGGAATAACCATACACTTTCATTCATTGTAAAGAAATATCAGTATATAACTTAGGGCTAAGAGGAATGGACCCATTTGTCCTTATTTGAACAAGAGCTTTCAATAGACATATGTCTGGAATTTTAAAAAATCATATTATTTCAATCACATTGATTAAAATGTATTAAAATATATCACTATTCAATGAGAAATACATTTAAAAATATGCTTCATTCTGTCCCTTATTCTATGCTTTTATTCCCATGTTAGACCCATTTTACTGTTTTCCAATTAATTCACAGATAATGAATATTGAATTGAAACAATAAGCAGTCATGTATACAAAAATATAGAAATTGTTGTATACAGTAACTCAAAACGTCTAGCTCATAGGGTATTTTTTTTCTTGTTTGTTTCCTCATGACTGCCAACACTTTTTTCCAAGGAACTGCTGAAGTAAAATATAGCAAAATATTAAGAAAGTTTCCAAAGTGTACAATACTTAATTAAAAGCAGGCAACTCCTGCAGCATTTGGGCTGGGAGTCAAGATGATTCCATATTCCAGTTTCAGCCATGGCAGTGACTGACTTTGTACAACTTTGCTGAATTTTTCTCCTTGTTCCTTATTCAGCTCAGCTGCACACCTGAGTAAAAAGCAAGTCACAGTGACAGCCAGCTGCTATGCCTAACCTGTACTCTCTGGGGAAATAAATTGAAAAGGAGTAGGGAGGGATTAGAACACACTAAACCACCTACCATTTCAAAACAGACAATTGCAGGTAGCAAAGAAGTGTCTAAATAACGTGCACAATCTGAAAGCCCTTAGTGAGCACCACCAAGATTTTTCTTGTTGAAAAGGTTTTTAATCTCAAGAAAAACATTGTTTTTGACATTTTCTTGTAAGGTGACAAATCACTATTTAATACTTGGCACTTGGATTCTACCTTCTGTACATCCTGTTTTCTGCTTATGATAATAAACGTGTTTTATCTGAAACTGTGTCAGGGCACCATTAAACACTGCTAGTGCTTGGCAGCCTATGTGTAGTCAGTGAGCTATGAGCAGTAAAATTCTGTAACAATGCAAAATCTTGCTAAAGTTCCCACTGTCTCTCTAATCAGAATGGATTTAACACCGTATGTGAGAGGAGTTTCAGTGCTCCATCACTGAGCAATGTCAGGCTTGAGACATACTGTCACAGCAGTGTGGAGAGCACAGTACTGCTGATATCCCTTTTATAGTAAACACCATTTCAATTTTAATAACATATTCATCATCAGACTGGCCTCGTGAACAGTGATAGCTTGTGTGTTTGCCAATGGGATTAATACCACCTATTCTGGGTTGTGTGCAGAATGAGGAGGAAGTGTAGCCTCCTGTTGCAGATTTTGTAAATACATATGACTTCAAGCAAGTAAAAATTTAAGAGTTAGGTAACTAAACTTAGGTACCTGAATTAACAGATAATAATTAAAAGACTACATAGTTTGCTGTTGCATTGCTCTAAGAAAAGGTAAAACCCCCTAAATTTGTTACAAGAAGCAAGAAGTCAATTT
>VXBO01007328.1:99322-109997 GCA_013400135.1 Rhinoptilus africanus
GGTGGAGAGGGGGGGTTACCTGGTACAGTTTATTTCCAAGTCCATGATGAGTCTTATTTAGTAAAGAGAACAACCATAGGCATCTTGCCAGAGACTGATGATTTAAATGTTGTGATGCCAACATATTTTAAAACAAGTAGCACATGGTTTAAGTGCCATTGTTATCTAAACCTTATTTCTATATTATAACTGGCAAACACTGAGGTACAGAACAGAACTCTGCATCATACAAATACAGCTGAAAGTATAACACAGCCCAAGTATTGTCATTGCAGAATAAGCTATAAACCTGATTTATTAAAAGTACTCTATCAATGTTGCACCAGGGATGGAATGATTACAGAGCCCTTTACGTTGTAAGAATATATAATTATGATTCTTCCTTAAGAAGAAAGAGGATTTTTTGACAAAATGCTTAGTGTTTTTCAACATGCTGGGCTGTGTAGAACTGATAATGAGTTGAAAATTAAGACTGTCAGCAGTACATTTTACAAATGAGTACATAAGCCATTCAAATACAGAAGCTATAATGAACTTTTTGTTTAGATTCTTCTGAGAGGGAGAAGGGCTGAGTTGGGGGCTTTAGGGTTTTGTTCCCTTGTTTGGGAGGAGAGGCAAGAAAGAGAAGCTCACAGGGGAAGGGAATGGATCAGTTCATTACAGCTTTAGATAGCATCCCTAGTAGTACCGTGACAGAAACAAAAATATGCCTTACCTTTATTTTGCAGTTTAAACTACTGTAATAAAAAATATATAGACAGAAATCTAAAGCCCTTCATCAGTAAAAATTCCCAATGAATTCAATGGTAATTCTGCTTTTGTGAAGACACAGTATGACATATATCTCTCTGAAGGAGGCCAACACAAAGTTTATGCACAGCTAAAATCGGTTATATATTGTGGTTTGAAGGCTTATTCCTGATCTAGATGATGAATTATTTTTTTATTAAATCTCAACTTGAAAACGGCAGGTTTTTCTCAGTAATTGTACTTACCTCTCTCATGATAGGAATAATCACCTTTGTTAAGGCTTTTGGTTAGTATTGCAAGAACTGCACCACATATGTCGCACTTTATTGGTGACAGCAGTCTCTCTACACATAACTGGCTAATTTAGCATTTAAATCACTTGGGCTGTGGTAATGTAAATCAGGTAGAAGAACACTAATTTTTATAGGATGGTTATATGAACGAACAGTGAAAGATAATACCCATTCATGAATTAATAATAATAAAATGCAAATCAGTTTTACAGAGACAACTGCAAAAAGATAAATGTTCTTGGCATTAAACACAGATGTCCAACACAGATGAGAAAAAAATCTTTCGTTTTTTTAAAATCCATCTGCAAATGTAAATTACATTATCACGCCTTTTCATTATTTACAGTTTTTAGCTCCTCAAATATTTATCAAATATTTTCTTTGATGATTGGCAGCATGGTCTATGAGGCCATATTCTGGCTCCTTTATTTACAGTTACTGGATATATTCTCCATGCACAGTTTACTTGCATTAAGCTGGACATCTTGAGGAGTAAGATGCTATTCAATTAAAGGATGCCAGAGTATGTTTCCAAATGCTCATGTAATTGGGCATTTGGTCATGGTTTAGTAAAAAACATTTTCAGAGAGATGCTAAAAAATCACGCAACTAACATTTTACACTGTTTAATTATCTCAGACGCAGAGCATTATTCTGAGTGAGGGCAGAGGATTAGTATGAGATGACAATTAAATATCTAATGTAAGGAAAGAAAAATCATCCCACCTACAAAGGATAAGAACATTAGTCCTGGACTAATGAATAAAAAATACCTGCCTTTTGATTCCACCTGTAAATGAATAAAAGATATTATCAGTGAGACAGGTAGGAGTAAGGTGGTAACAAACACAAACAAGAAATCCGAACTGATTGTGAACTGATCTGAACTGGACAGATAAACAGAGAAAAAGCTACTGATAGCAGTAGCATGTGAAGGTGGTTTTGTTTTTAAAGATATGGGAAAAATCATGCTGTGTAAGGGGGAAAATTAAATAAGAATGTTCGAAGAACATTGTGAAAACAATGGAAGAAGATTTGGGAATTGAATCAATATGGGAGGGCCATTATGGAGAATAAAACATGGAAAAGAATGTCAATAAGAAAATATTTGTACCAAAATGTTAGGCAAACTATGTAGCAAAGATCTTAACTGATGTTCTACCCTGTTAACAGGATATTCATGGGCATTGTATTTGATAGCATCTACAAGAAAAATGCTCACTACTACCTACTTAATAATTCTAAATGCAAAAATTAGAAAGATGTAGACCTACAGTGTGTAACAGATGTATAAGTGCACCTGGAAATCAATACATTATGTGCACAGAATCATCATCTTATGTCCTACAACAACGTTTTTTAATATGCTCTTATTTACTGCTTCAGTTTCTGTCACATATGTTGTAATCATAGTGTGAGAGATACACAAGTATAGTGACCAGCATTAAAAAGTTTGTTCAAATATGTAGCGGTGGTTTCAACTTTTATATCAGTATGCATCTTTGTAGAAATTACATTTAAAAAATTACATTAGAAATAAAGACATTAGAAGAAACAAATTAACAATAAGAATAAATAGATTAAAATATACATATATAAATACTTAAAGGGTGGGTGTCAGGAGGATGGGGCCAGGCTCTTTTCAGTGGTGCTCAGAGACAGGACAAGAGGTAATGGGCACAAACTTGAGTATAGGAAGTTCCACCAAAACGTGAGGAAGAACTTCTTTACTTTGAAGGTGGCAGAGCACTGGCACAGGCTGCCCAGGGAGGTGGTGGAGTCTCCGTCTCTGGAGACATTCAAAACCGGCCTGGATGGGTTCCTGTGCAACCTGCTCTAAGGTGGCCCTTCTCTGGCAAGGGGTTGGAATAGGTGATCTCCAGGGGTCTCTTCCAACCCTACCATTCTGTGATTCTGTTATTCTGTAATAAGACAGGAAAAACAAACAGTATATGGAGAGAAATCTAATACATTCAAAGTTAAAGACTGAAATGAATGAAAGTGATAGCTGGATGCTAGATCTTATTGATTTGATGAAAATATGGGCCCCCAGTCCCTTGCTGCTTTAGCACTTTACAACGGAGAATGATGTTCCTAATTTGTTGTTCAGTCTACTATAAAATGGACAACCTCAGAACACTTATGTTTGCCTCCTGTGTAACACCTATAATAAGATACAAATGGTATATTGTACTGATTGACTAGATAAACACATATGACAAAGCATATGGTTGGTATAATGTTAGTGTGTCGAACCAAAATTATTACACCATGGATAGATTTGACCCACTGCATTCAATAACCCAAATAATTTATGATAGCACTTTCTGTTGCTCATTCATCCAGAACAGCATGTTCATGTTTTTCATATTCAGTACATTCTTAAACTTACATTTTAAAATTGTGGAGAATTCATAGAATGGAGATCACCAACTTTCCAGTAAAGCATGTAGTAATAAGCATTATGTTGGTGTTTACAAGCAACTTCATACAATTATACACAGACATTTTATTTCTGCCCAGCAACAGGATAAGAGGGAATAGGCACAAACTTTAGCACAGGAAGTTCCAGCTAAACGTGCGGAGGAACTTCTTTACCTTGAGGGTGGCAGAGCACTGGAACAGGATGCCCAGGGAAGTGGTGGAGTCTCTGTCTCTGGAGACATTGAAACCCCACCTGGACGCGTTCCTGTGTAACCTGCTCTAAGGTGGCCCTGCTCTGGCAGGGGAGTTGGACTAGATGATCTCCTGAGGTCCCTTCCAACTCTACGATTCTGTGTTTTTGAGGCAACCACCCCAACAGAATTCACCATTGCACAGAGGTCACAATTTTAATCTTGGGCCCTGGCTTCACAGCTCAAAGCTTTGAGCACTTTAGATGGCTGTGTTTCTGAACTCAAACTGAATTTGAGAATTGGGTACATTTCCACTGTTAATTTCAAAATACTTAAGATTAATTCACTTCTGAGTCCCTTAAATATGCATTTACAACATCTCATAATTTAGAGGAACGACAAAATATGAAATAAAGCTGCCTATGGCATTATGTAAGTCAGCCTGCAAGCATAAAATGTATTATATTTTCTAGCCTTTCAATCCTTTTTTAATTTATTACTGTATTTATTTCTGTGCACACCTATATTTGTAACCTCAGATGAATAAATACGTGTATATATTAGTATCCTTGAAGCTTATTTGAAGCTTTCTGAAACTTACTATTAATGGGAGTTGTAGACAAGCACCTCTGTTGCTTGCTTTTAAAAGAAAGAATGCTCAAATTATAGAGTTCAAAGAAGAAGGCACACATAGAAAACCTTCCTTTTTCTCCTGTACAGACAATAGTAGAATAGATGTTCCAGAGATGCATCTCATCACTGTTAATTTTCTCTGCTACTGTGCAAAATTATAAATATCTCCTTTTCTGTTACACAAAAAGGGAAAATTATTTTTTGTGGAAACTTCACCATTGAATTAAGTTTCAAGTTTCAAAGTGTTTACACCAAAGAAGTCATCCTTCTCTTACTGGAAAGTCTTGTAACAAAACCTACAGAATTTAAGCTACTATTGTGGTGTAGCAAGGTATCAGGGTTGTGCCTGTGTGCAGGCACATAGTTGTGCCCAGTGAATTCAGTTCTTAGTTCCCAAGATGACCTAGGAGGTCACTACTTTGTCTGCATAGAAGAACCAACAAACTGGTCTGAGACAAAGGACTCATCTGCAACAATGTGAGACTCAGACAATCCCGGGGACTGCCCAGAGAGCTGCTGCTGCACTTGGATCAACAGACACTGTTTGTGTGCTTGATGTGTTGATTAACTCCCTGGATGGAGAATGTGTCCAGAGACTTCCACTGGGCTGTCTTGCTGTAAAAATTATAAAAATTGTACATAAATAAGAATCTTGTAAATAGTTACTCGAAATTGTTCTTGCAGAAGCAAAACCGTTCACATAAGACAATCTTTTGGAATGACAGAATCATTTAGTTTGGAAAAGACCTTTAAGGTCATAGAGTCCAACCCTTAGCCTAACACTGCCAAGTCCATCACAAAACCTTGTCCCTAAGCGCCACATCTACACATCTTTTAAATACCTCCAGGGATGATGGCTCAACCACTTCCCTGGGCAGTCTGTTCCACTGCTTGATAACCCTTTCAGTGAAGAATTTTTTCCTAATATCCTTCCTAAACCTCCCCTGGTGCAAGTTGAGGTCATTTCCTCTTGTCCTATCACCTGTTACTTGGGAGAAGAGACCTCACTACACCTCCATACAATGTCTTTCAGGTAGTTATAGAGACTGATAAGGTCTCCCCTCAACCTCCTTATCTCCAGACTAAACAGGCCCAGTTTCCTCAGCCGATCTTCACAAGACCTGTGCTCTAGACCATTCACCAGTTTCATTGCCCTTCTTTGGACACATGCTAGCACCTCAATGTCTTTCTTGTAGTGAGGGGCCCAAAAGTGAATATAGTATTTGAGGTAAGGCCTCATGAATGCCAAGTACGGGGGACAATCACTTCCCTAGTCCTGCTGGCCACATAATTTCTGATACAAGGTAGGGCACTATTCACCTTCATGGCCATCTGGGCACACTGCCAGCTCATATTCAACCAGATTCCCACCAACACCTCCAGGTCCTTTTCCACCAGGCACCTTTCCAGCCACTCTTCCCCAAGCCTGTAGCGCTGCTTGGGGTTTTTGCAACTCAAGTGCAGGGCCCAGCCCTTGGCCTTGTAGAATCTCATACCATGGTCCTCAGCCCATCAATACAGCCTGTCCAGATCCCTCTCTAGAGTCTTCCTACCCACAAGGAGATCAACGCTTCCACACAACTTAGTGTCATCTACAAACTTACTGAGGGTGCACTTGGTCCCCTCATCCACATTATTGATAAAGAACTTGCCCCAGTACTGAACCCTGGGGAACACCACTTATGACCAGCCATGGACTGAATTTAACTCCATTCACCACAACAATTTGGTCTCGGCGTTCCAGACAGTTTTTTACCCAATGAAGAGTACACCTATTCAAGCCACGAGCAGCCAGTTTCTCCAGTAGAATGCTGTGGGAAAGCATGTCAAAGGCTTTACTAATTTCTAGATAGACAATATCCACAGCCTTTCCCTCATCCAACAAGAGGGTCACCTTGTCACAGGAGATGAGGTTAGTCAAGCAGGACTTGTCTTTCATAAACTCATGCTGACTGATCCTGATTGTCAGGTTATTCTGTGTGTGCTGTGTGATGGCACTCAAGATGATCTTCTCCATAACCTTCCCCAGACACTGAGGTCAGACTGATAGGCAAACAGATGAGACAGTTTAGAGATGTTTTGTACATACTTTAATACAATTAATAGAAATGGATCATTTATGTGTTGAGGTGGTCATGTGGGACCACTGCCCAGATGAGTATAAGAAACGAGCAGATCAGTGGTTCGAGGAGCCCCATTCCAATCCAGCAGGATGTCGTTGCAAGGACTCTTGCAACAAGGACTCCTATCACCCTCTGGACTGTGACCAACCATCCTGTCACAGAGATTCAATTCCCTAAGCAGGCATTACACTATTCAAAAGATCCCAATAAATTAGCTATTTTTTTGTTTGTTTGTTAATAGACATTCTGACCATGAGTGTAACAGCATTCAATCATACATGTGTGTGGAAAATGCAAGAAAGAGAACAGAGAAGTGATACATACACAAAGAGCATAGACATGGAAATTCTTTTACAAACTTTTCTTACTCCAGCGCATTTTCCACTTTGCTTCCCACCTGTGCTCACAGGAATAACTCCTGTTAAAGTAAATGGCAAACAGTGGACAGCAGATGAAATAAAAAGTGTGAAATCAGGCTCAGCCATCCTTAAAAAGCTAAGCTATATTTATCTTTTATTCCTTACTTTTATGAGGGAAAAATTAGCGGCCATCTGTGCATTGGAATTAGCAGATTTTTTGCAGTGAACTATATATAAATAGTTAGCTAGCACTATCACAAGTTTTTGTGATGATTCCTTTAGAAAGATAATATATATGAAAAATTCAGCAGATATCAAGGTAAGATAATTGGCAGAGTGTTCTCTAGGAGCTATTTCAAAGAAAAAAAGAATCAGTAAAATAACAAGCAGTAGTCCAGGAAAACTATCCATAAATTTATGAAATAAGTTATAATCTTTATTCAAGATCTTGTCACACTTCAATGTGAAGTTGAAAAATCATACTACAGTCTTATGCAGCAAGGATATCTTTCTCAAGAATTAGTCTCATAAAATCACCATTAAACAAAATTATCCACTGGTAAATAATTGCATCTATTTCTTATTATTCCCATTTTTCCTTTGTAAAACCTTAATTGCATATAGAGAGAATAAAAAGTAGTATTTGAGACTCTGTATTTTTAATTTGATATTTTATGATAGATTGTATATTCTTCCACTGAAAAAATCCCAGTAAAACTAATGGATTTGATGGATAGCGTAAGATCAAAACATGGTGTTATCTATCATATTTTACGGTTTTAGATATGCAGTTCAAAAGCTGTAAAATTTCTCTTTTCCTGTAGGAAATCATCAGTCTGAAGAACAGTCCAAAATAAAGCTTAGGGTATTTTGCTCTTGCAGGACAGCTGGAATTTTTTGGTCCTGGTACAGTATATCCTAAGGAAAAATTCCAGCCATCAGCTTGACAGCTGTCAAGCCTTTTATCCTAAAATTTCTGTGTTGAATTTGAAAAGTACTTTCCATTTTGTGAGTGCAGCTGTGGGCAAAGACAACACAAAACTTTTATGGTTTGCAATGGCTTTATCTTTATATAAAAAAGAGAGAGAAAATGAAAGCTCTTGAGACTCCAACTGAAATACTGATTTTTAAGAAATTAGATGTGGGGAGCAGAGGGTGTTCCAGTTCAATACCCTGATGGTAAAATGAACGGGAACACTTCATGGGATGAAATATGTTCAAATATACACACAGGTGACAAATAGAAATTCACACTCACATTTGAATTATTCATCTTTTTTTTTGCTTTTTAAGTACATCTGAAAGGCATGAGAAGCTAGTCAAAGGAGCTTAAGGTTACCACGTATACACAATTTGTTGTCCAGCTCCTGTGACATCTAGGTGATCATCTTAATGACAGCTTGGTATGCAACAGCTTGGTGTATTTCTGTATTACTCCTTCAACAAAATATCTTTCAATTTTTATTCTTTCTATATACCTATTATTTCACTGACAATTTATTTTACTGGATGGGTGCAAGCATTTGGTACAATTTGTGGATTACATAATTTTCATTCAGGCCAGTTACTCTTTTTTTTTTTTTTTTGGTTAAACACTTAATGTAAGTTAGCATTAGCATGTTCCTTCTTTCAAAATCTTATTTCCCTGTCTACAGGGTCTTTGCTTAGACTTCTATTTTCTAAAGTATACAGGCAAATCTTTCTTTATAATTCAGGCTTTCAGAACCTGAATCATTTTGTTTGCCTTCTGCTGTACCTTTTCAATCTCAACAATGTACTACTTATATTGAGAAGAATAAAATTGCATGTGATAAAAATTCAATTCAATTTTTAAACCATTATCATCTGGGGACCAATATAAAGTGCACTATTAGCAGTGCATTTTTTCTTTGAAGCCAGCATTGATTGTGAGATGAATTCAGGTCTCCCTGACTGCAATAAAAGTAAATGGGGTATAATGGGCCAAGGTGTTACACAGTATAAGGCTTTTCAAGCTAAATTTTGTCTCACAGTCAAGTGCACCTAACATGTTACCATGGACATTAGTATATATAGGATTTACAGTCAGTGCGGGCCCTAACAAAAGTCTGGAGATGAAACCAAGAGAATCTGTGCAAAATTGAAGTACTTCATTATATAGCTGTTGTAGGCAAGAGATGGAGCCATGTGTCATCATTGATAATAGGTTTTTAAGGTGGCACATATATGCAAGATGTGTCACAGAACAAAGTCAGGAAAGTTTAAATTCTAAAATTATTCTGTGGCTCCTGGGAGCTGAAATTTAAGATAAGTTAATATTACACACTTTGCTGCATTAGAGTCAAGTAACATCCAGAATTGCAGAAAATGATAGCAACCGGAGAGAAGGAGAGAAAGAAGGTGAGAACAATTTGATTATCCTACTGCATTCTTATTTCATTCTCTTCCTAAATATTTTAGTCTTATTGTTTCACTAAAATAGCAGAGTTTATGTTGATGATGAATGAATCCAATGAGAAAACAATATAAATATTGGATCATTTCAGCTGTACTCTGCTCTACTAGCTGAACAAGTAGATGGCTGCATTCCAACATACAGTGATGTAATTCATTTATATCCTAAAATAAAATCTTCAATATGACCCACACTTTTTTTTTTTTTAATTTGAGAGAACAGTACCATTAGATGGCACTCTGAGTAAAGTTGAAAAATTACTTTGTAAGGCTGTTGCAACTCAAGTATTTAATCAAAGCATAGTAAAAGAGAAAATAGCAAATCTGTCATCAAATTAAGAGATATTCATATTCATTATACTTTCAGCAGTCTATAATGAATGTCAAAGAATTATTTAGTTATTGCATTTGAGAGCAACATTTTGCACCACTTTATTTTTTTTTGTTAGATGAGAGGTAATGAATTCTCCCTATAAAGAAGGTATACTAATTTGTTCTTTTTTAATCTTGTTTTCAGATTTTTATAGGAGATATTAAAGGAAAAACAAAAAACATCAATATCTAATGATGTAAGACAAGCATCTCACAACATGAACTTTTGATGGTATTATTCACAGTTTGAAAAAGCAAGTTCTCTTAGGCACGTGTGACCATCTCATACATATTTTATCAGAAGGCGAAAGCCTAAAACAATTTTGACTAATATCAGCTTGTCTCTCCTTTACTTTGTACGCCTAAGTATTAGAGTGCAAGAAAAACATGTTTTTGAAAGGATGTTCCAAGACATCCTTTCTTGACAGAGGAAGTCTCCATGTAAAAAAGAAGCAATGGAAAAATCTGAAACTCAAAGCATTCAATTATTTAAGGGAAAAATTCTGCTCCTAGAACTTCTAGGACAGTCTGTCCTTTCATGTGGGTCTACTACTACAGGCATTCTGCATCCTGGTGGACACAAAGCTAACAGAAGGTTTAAGTAACGATACAAAAAATAAATCTTAAAAAGCCCCAAACAAACAAAAAAACCAACCAACCCTTTGACTCCAAAATTACCCTCAGGTAAACTCAAGCAACCATGAAGCCAGTGGAACCCTGGGCAGTTGCAAAGGTATACAGATGCAAAGTTAGGTGAAGATCTTAATAAGTGAATTATTACCTAACTTGTTTTTTATGCAAACTTAGATTGACATAGTAAGAAAACCTTACACTTCAGAGGTGTAATTCTACTTTCAAGCTGTACTTAACTTGTTTTCACCCAGTATTCAAAAATGTTCCAACAGCTGTAGATTTAATCTCTAGACACCTCTACCCTGACTAAAGCATCAAACATATTGCAAGTGAATGCTGTGAATTCTAAATTAGGCTTTTTATCATGAACACTAGCTAATATGCTTCACTCTGCTCTATGGCATGAAGAAGAGCAAATGAAACTTAAAGGGCTGGAAATGTCCTCCAATATGCATCTGGGGAGT
>VXBO01007329.1:4497-152132 GCA_013400135.1 Rhinoptilus africanus
GATTATTTGCTTTGTAATGAATCTATGTTCTAGGATTCTTAAGTTGGAAGGATATCATCAGTGTGTTTACAAGGCTTCATAATTTAAACTTAAAGTGCTTTTCTATTGCTTTCTGAGCAGAAACTAGTACTTGATGATATATTTGTAGTGGGTAACTTTAGTCTGTGGGATGATATTATATGATCTTAGTCACAGTGGCATGATATGAAGTAATAAATGCTTGACTAAGGAAGGTAGAATGGAAGCCAGTAAATGGCAAAGTGTACAGGATGAGGCCATGATAGAGCCATGAATTTATATATATAATACATATATGTTAACTCTTGAGGAAAAGATTCTGCATTTTATAATTGGATGTAGTCAGCCTTGAGTCTTTCTGAAGTGGTATAAATGTTTTTTTTCTATTTGTTGTTTGTTTTTTTTAGACCAAGTGTCAAAAGCACTTTTATTTGAAAACTGTTATTTGTAGCTTATATTTTAAGACATTAGCCTTACTCTGATTAAATTTAAAGGCCAGTGTTTATTTTTGATTTTTTGCTTTTTGCTGTCAAAGAATGTTAAATCATCCACCGTAGCAGTCATAATTATCGAAATATGTACAGACCAAAGTCAATTATCAATCCCATTGTTTAAACATATCAAAAAGTATGTAATAATTAATTCATATTGTAGAGCCAAGTGAAACCATTGCATGGTTTGTATTTGGCTTGCTGTCATGTTGTTAAGATAGAAACTTATTATTTTATTTATTTATTTTAATCTATGACCTTTTTTTTTTCTGCCCATGCTGCTTTTTTCTTAGTTTACTTTGGTCATGAGTGCTTTTGTGCACATAAGTACGCTGACATTCGTCACGTGCGTGTAGTACATATGTCTGCTCAGGAGGATACAGTTTTTGTGATTTTTAAGGTATGCTCTTGTTCTCCCCTAGATGTTCCCCACAGTTCTTAGAAAAATCACCATCCATTTTCCAGACTTGCTGATTACAATTTTCATGATAGAGAGGCTCATTGTGACAGGCTGTGGTTGTCTGTCAGGTTGCCAGGAAAAAAACCAGAAGGTTTTGCTGTCATGTAATTCAGTCCATCTGAATAGTGCAAAAGAAAGCAGAATTAGATCCTTGTGACAGTAGAAGATTACATTGCAACTCAGTGCTGAGCTACAGTCCACTGTCTGACCACTAAAGGAAACCAAATCTAGAAAGCAACGTGAGAAAGATGAACTTCCTTAAAATTCATTTCCCCTTCAACGTGAGTGGAAATACTGGTTTTGTATGTTACTAATTGCCATTTTTAAAAAAATGTGCCAATTTAAAAGTACATGTTTGTAAAAACCCATCATTCCCAAGTGTTGTATAAAATATTTGAGGTAATAATAACTATTGCCAGTTTTAAATTCTTAGTTAGGTGTCCATAGACTAGACTCTCAGGCAGTTAGTTGTTTTCTTATTGGCAAAAAAGACAATATAGTCTTCACCTGTTGCCTTTTTAGATTTAATAGTGTGCTCATGGCTGTGTATTCTGATGCGTACTTTATTTTACCGTTTTGGGAATTTAACCATTCTAAACTATCTAGGAAGGAAAACAGTAAGTTACACAGCTGTATGTTAACTAGTTTAGTTTTTCTTTTGATAGGGAAAAAAAAAAGTAAAGTGTCACATTCATTGATCCACTTGCTTTTTGTACCACCTCAAAAAGCCGATGGGGTTTCCAGCCTCTCTACAGCAAATGCATAATTGAAGTATCAGGCTATGTGTCTTCTGTTGGATCTCATTTGGGGATGGGGGACAATGGCATATAAAAAATGACAAATTACAAAAAGTAATCGTGGCTGATTTGGTCAGACACATTTCTCTGAACTACTTACGAGAGGAACCCTTCAGTCCTAGCAAGATTAATCTTAGATTGTTAACGTTCTGTTGTTCACTCCTTTGAATTCAATTCTAAAGGAATTCTGGTACGTGGTGAAGCAGTAAATGAAAAAATTGTATTTTTGTTGTGCTTAAAAAAACCCTATGAATTTATTAATCATATGGGCTCAAGTCCAGCAAAGTATTGTGAATGTGCATGACTCTAAACATATTTTCATTATTTTGCTGGATCAGCATTGTGATTTCAATGTTATTTAATACTGCCTAATATTAAAACAAATTTTAAGCTGGCAATTAAGAAAACTATGTTTGTTTTGAAGATTTTAGTATAATTTATCTGTTAGATTAGGGAGGCCTTACAGACTGACTTCACTTAAAGAGGATGTGTCACTTATTGTCAGTGTGGTATGGACTTTATTTGCTTAAATACCTTCATTTGTAAAGTATGTCTCACTTGAAATTGCTTTGTATACATTTTGTAAAAATATTTATAAAATGTTTTGTAAAAAAAAAAGTATAACAAATTGCAGTTTATTTTGTTATGTTGGATAAATACTGTTAAAAGACACAAGTCAGTAAATATATTGTTAATCCATGGATAGGAAATGTTTAGTTGGAGATTACAAATTGAAACAACCATTGCAATACAGCCAAAGATTTGGGAAAAAATGTCTATCTGTGATTGTCTTGATTTAATGAAGTTGAGTATTTTGCATTTCCAAAAGAAGATTGTTCTTAGTTTTAAGTAATATGGTTGCAAAATATTCTTACTCCTGTGCTTTTTATCATGCAGACCTGTTACAAAAAGAGTATTCCATACTCTTCATGAATTTTTCTGAACGTACGCTATTAGGACTCGGTTCATGTGGCATTACAACTACATGTAGTAGTCGATCTCCAAATAACAAGATTGCCGGTGGTCCTGCTCTGTTGTCACTAGAAGTCTTGCCATGGTGGGGTTGCTGAGACATGCTCTCCTTCACCAGCATGTTTTCTCAAGACAGAGGCAGCATCTTCCTGATACGTCAGGGAGATAGAAGAAAAGAGATGGATTTGGTTACGCAGCTGGCCTCCCCATCCATGCTGCAGGTTTCTGAGTTGCGCCAGTTGTATTTGGTTATAGATACGTGTGTCTGCAGTATTTCCCATTCCTTCCTTTTGGCTGTGAGAAGGTAGTACAATTGCTGGTGATGTAATGCTTCTTCCTACTTCTAGAGGGGTGATGAACCTTTTCCTGCTGTGATTGAATTTTTCAGAAAGCACGCTGAGATTCTGATCTAGTAAAGCTGTTGTGCTTGGAGCTTCAACACTTTATTTTTGGAGGCTGTGAAAACGAAGGATTGGTGAAGTGCACTGCCTCTCAACTTGGAGTAGGGCCTGCACTGTTGAAAGGTAGAAACCTTTATGGTTAGTATTTATTATTTTGTCAGTGAGACAAAATAAACATGCATTTTGAATGCTGCTTACGTGGATTCAGACAGTAAAAACGTGAATAAAATCAGTTACGTATTATTTTAATCTCCATTTCGGTTAGGATGGCTAAGCATCTTGGATTTTTTTTTTTTTTCTCTTTATCATATCCCTGTAGAATTACCAGGCAAACTTTCTGGCTTGGGAAACTTTGATGTACAGTTTATCATTCAACTATCTTCACTTCAGAATATCTTTTTGTTAACAAGAACACGGTGTATTTTTCTGATTGCCTTTCAATAGCGTTTTTATGGTGGGGTTTGTAATGTTTATTCCAACATGCAGAATTTCTGAGGATTGGGCATGTGTGTTAATGCATTTATTTAGGAAAGTCAGGACACCTTTCATTTTGAGGATCCGTACAAAGAAAAAAAAAATTGACAGAATGAGCTTGGTACAATGAAAGGTATGTAAGTAATTTCCAATGTTACAGGAATTCCTCTTTTCTTCATGAAGTGTTTTCTTTACAAGCCTTTTAATTTTTCCTTTAGAATTGTACACACTTTTTCGTGGAGTTTTCACAATGATGTGTTTGTCAGACAGCTTCAGGAAATGCAAGGAGCTGACTTTGTGACTTGGGGTCACCTGTCACTTTTGCGAAAGAAAGTCATTGCAGAAAATAAACAAGTTCCAGTGAAGATCTGACCAGCAGCAGCTCTGGTGCACTGATACAATACACTGTATACAGATTTCATATTGCAGTAGTGGTGGGTATACTGAATTATTTCTTTATAATTTATGGGTTGGCATTTGTCTTTCTGTGCTCCTGGGCTTGCAACTAGTCCTTGTACTGGAAATTGAAAAAAATGTATCTGTGATAAGTAGTTGCAATAGCAAGCAAACTTGAACAAGCTTGCTGTGCTAGGGAAGAGAAGCATAAAAGGATGGGAAGCGTCCAGCTGAACCAGTATTTTTGGGTCAAAAGCAAAAACCTCTGAAGTTGCCCTGTTGCGTGCTGAGCATAAAACCCTGCTTTATTTTTTTTCTGAACTTGTTACCATACAGTTTTGTGGGGAAAAATATTTCACAAATGGAGGAATAATCTAAATCAGAATTTAAGGCTCTTTTGTAGTATACTCTTCGCTTGGCCCTGTACACGAGCTTTTGTATAGGTTGGTGCCATGGTTTCTGCAGATTGTTAGCCTTCAGGAATGCAGTAATCCAGTTGTCTTTGCTGCTTTTGCACTGCAGGATTTTTTGGAGGATTTCTTCCAGTTTTTTTAATTTTTTTTGTCTTGAGGGGCAAATTGTAGAATCATTTAGATTGGAAAAGACCCTTAAGATCATCGAGTCCAGCCGTTAACCTAACACAGCCAAGTCAAATGAGGTATACACATTTGATGTAAAATTGTTGCAACTATATTAATGTAACAACAGCAATTTTAGAATTCAGTGCTTTGAAGGCGAAGTAAGCTTAGTTAGTCCATGCTTATGCGTCTGGACGGCTTTTTATATTTCAGTTAGCTTTTGTGTCTACCTAACTTTACATTACATAGTGTAGTCATGCCAGAGGCCAAATTTTCAAACTTACCCTGCACTCTTGGCTATACAAGCTCCTTACTGTAACGTGTTTATTACAACTTGTGAAGATAGTGATATTTCATTCTAATTAGTTTACTGGAACAGGCTTGTACTGATAGAGCTCCACTATCTCTGCACACCACCGAGGTGGAAGTAATGTAGACCTAACTCTGATGTTCCTTTCTAGACATGTGGCATGTAGGGCCTGATCCACAGTCATTTGAATTAGTGGAAAGGTGATTTTGAATTCAGGGTTATGGTGGTAATACTTCTCTTTAAAAATAAAAAAGCACAAAATTTAATTAATGTAGCTTCCTTGGGTGGAAGGTGATGCAAGGACTCTCAGATTCTACAGTGATGAGCATCTTGGCACCTAGGTAGGTACCATTATATAACTAACGGTGTTATTTGGGGTGGTGATTGAATAAAATGTTTTTATATTAAGTAGGCTGGCAATATTTTCCTCTTACCATTTTATTCTTTTAATAATTGCTGCAAAGTTCTGGAAGTAGAAAGCTTTACTCTGTCCTGTGAACTTTGACTCCAAGTGTTTATACTGAGATGTGAAACCACGTGCAAGTCCTGGTGAGAAATCACTGCAAGTAGTTAATGTCAGGTAAGGGATACAGTGGCTAGAATTATAAAAGTGAGCTAAAATAGTTTACATTTATAAGAGGCTAAAATCCTGTCAAGATTATTGTGATCAAAACTAAAGTTCAGCAGCTGAAATTAAATTGAGAAATTACAAATCGTGAATTTTAATTGGAGAAGTACAAGACTGAAATTATTGAGAAAATACATGTAATTCCTGAGCTGTGTCTTAGTAGTTGGATTCTCATTAACCTCAAGCTCTGGGAATTACTTCAGAGATACTCAAAATTGACATCTTTTTGAAATTTTCAGATGGCACCTAGAAGACACTGGAAAAAGGTGCTTGTTTTTTAAACTTCTCATATAAACTTCTATATATTTTCTCTCTATATAAAATATATGTAATTTATATGTATTATAAACTCTTCATATAACTTCTAAAGCTGTAATCAGAAATTTTACTAATATTTCTGCGAGTGAATTCCATTTGGTGACAAGTCAGGCAGCTAGTAGGCTTTGAGAGCGCTGCATGCAGCACGTACTTATTTGCATACAGAAAAACCTCAGTTAAAGAAAATTTGGCTTCAGTGTTTATTGTTGGAATCAAAGGGCTAATATTATAAATATGGGTATTTAGATACTTTTCTTACACTGCAGGTTTCAGCCATTGGGCCAGCATTGACAAAATATGTATATAACTGTCCATTTTGTCCTCTCTAGAGTACTTTAAGTGATGTAAACAACAAATTTTCTGAACTACTATTGAATAACTTTTAAAATTCAGTTTGAAGCTAATTTAATCTCAGAATTTCTTTCGAAGTCTCATTACAAAGTGCAATAACACACTGAAACTGTATTTCAATTCCCTAGTGGAAGCTTTAGGCTCTTTTTTTTTTTAGCTATACTGTGGTTGATGTGTGTGTGGTGCGCGTTCTTTAAGTGAGCATCAGCAGAGAGTGACACTGCTGGAAATCTGCTGCAGCTCATTTCACGGCCTGATATTGGTAGGTGTACTTGAGGCTGATAAATGACAAACAGAATAAAAATGCATGTGGTTAGTGATGCTTGGGTTGAACAATTCAATTTCACCTTGCTTTCAAGGTAAAATTAATAGGGGACTAGGGGATTTGGAGGGCTCCTCTTAACAGAGGCCAGTAACAGACCAGTGTGCTGTGCCTGTGAAGGATTGGATACCAAGTGCTCAGGAACAGGGACTCGGAAACCTTTGCGTACAGAGAAGGAAATTCAGATGAAGCTGAAGAAGACGAGGCTCCAGGGTTTGGAAGAGATGAGCAGGAAGGTAGGTAGGGGGTGTATGTGGGATGGATTTTGTGGGGACCTTAGGGATTTGAATGTCTAAACTTTAATAACACAGGATGTATTGTACACACAGGAAGTTGTACGGGATTGTATCCGTTTCTGTATTGGATCACATAGTTAACATTTAAAAAGATTAAACGTATGGTCTTTATTTTCCCCTTGCACCTCTGAAAATACCTGGGTGATACTGGGTGAAGAATTAACTTAAAAACAGTGAATATTCTACTTGGGTATAGATTTGTGTGTTTTACTGTTGCAAGGATGGTCTCAACACACAGTTTGAAAGCTGCTTGTGAAGTAACAGAGCTAATATGCAAGGTCTGGTTTTAAATTGAGCAAGAATGTTAGTAAAAATTATCAGTAAAACTGCAAAATATTGTGGAACTGGGGACATGTTTTCATGATTCTGAATGAGCATTGTTGGGAACATATTCCTTACCCAAGCGGTAAGGAATCTATTGACTCCTGAGCAGTTTTTTCTCTGAGGTTTAATTTTCCCCATTGATAGAAAATAGTAAATTTTGAGATTTTAGTGAAAATGTATACAACCTTATGACACCTGCAATAATTAAGTGTTCAGTTTATGAGAATTGGATGTGTTACTCTTGCCTATTAAGGCAGCATTTGACTTGAAGTCTGATTTTGTTGTGTGTATGGAGAGGTAGATCAGAACCAGCAGACATAAATTGTTAAAGGTGTGTTGATTTTTAGAATAGCCAAAAAAATGAGGATTTTTGGTTGGTTCTTGCTTCCCCTCCTTTACTTAACAAGGCTACAGGAGCTTTGCTGTTGATGAGTTGACTTAGTCTTCCGTAAAAGGTTTAAAAAATGAAAGAGAGGGTGGAAAGCAGAATACTCAGTGCTCTGTGTGTGTGTGTGTCCTTCCAGAGGTAGTTAAGTAACATCAGGTTCTGTGCAAATAAACAGTAGGTTTCAATTGTCTGCTGCTAATTATCACCCAAATTTGATTTGCACGCTCTTCAAAGGGACTCATATCTTTCCATTTAGTTATTTGTTTCAGTGCGATGAATCTTTAATTCAAACCAAACGTGGGTCAATTTCCAACTGGAAAAAAAAAATGTGAGGAATGTGTTTATCCACGGTCATATCAGTGTCTCTCTGTAGTTTTCTATATGTGGTGATTCCTGGCCTCAGTGGGGAGGTGAATTTGTGTCAGTGCGTGAATTGGCTTTGCCTGTTTGTCAAGTTTGTAAAGGGTTTGGTCAGTTGTAGAAGGGCTTAAATAATTGTGCCTAATGGAATGGCTCTGGTGGGCTTTAGGGTAATGAGTGGAGGTTTTAAAGTTCTACAGATGTAACAACATCTCGTTCTGAGTACATTTTTTCCCAGAAATTATTTTCCCTTATGCATCATCAGGTCAGTTGGTCCTTTGTGTTCACTTTTTTTTTTTCTACTCTACTAATTTTCTTCTTAATCGTTATAGGCAGCGTATTTGTTCCTCTCTCCATAGTGATGCAGCCTAAAATCTCTGAGGGCTTTGAAATAATGGTTGCATGCCTTTCCTCCACTGAAAGCATCAACTACAAAATACAGGCCTATAATGAGAAAATAAGGCAATTTCAGAAACTTCTGATGCAGTGGTTGACTAAACAGAAGTCGAGCAGTACCTTAGAAATCTTGCAGTGCTGTGTCATCTGGACGTTGTCCTGGGCAGCCAGCTCTACCCAACCCTTGTAGGGGCATTGGACAAGATGACCTCCAGTGGTCCCTTCCAGCCTCAGCCATTCTGTGCCAATAACATTCAGTAAAAATTGGGAAGAATGGATTTTTAAGTGTGCAGTACTAAATGTAACTTTGGTTTCACTGGCTGTGGTTTTGAATTGAACTTTTTGGGGCCACACAGGTGACGAGTGTATTGAAAAATGCATTGCTTTCAGTTGTTTATAACCTAGAAAGAGAATATATTGTTAGAAACATGTTAAAAGATTGTTACCAGTCAAAGGTATTTTAGAAAAAAACCCCAACAAACAGAATTACAGCTGCCTGTATGACTATTTATCCTGCAGAAGGAGCAGGTTTTTAATTTCTGTTTAAGTGTTGTGAACACGTTAGCACTGCTCTGTGCCTGTGTCATACAGAGCATTCATGTGCTTACACACACTCACCACATTCCAACCTTTTGGACTTGCAGTTATCCTTCGCAGTCAGACAGACTTTTAATTTCATGGCTCTTCATCCAAGGATGGCTGTCACAGTGTGCAGGACAGCACAGGTGGAATCACAGAATTGCCTAGGTTGGAAGGGACCTTTCAGATCATCAAGTCCAACCATCAACCTAACACTGACAAAAACCAGCACTAAACCATGTCTCTAAGCACCACGTTTACCCGTCTTTTAAAGACCTCCAGGGATGGTGACTCAGCCACTTCCTTGGGCAGCCTGTTGCAATGCTTGATAACCCTTTCAGTGAAAATTTTTTTCATAATATCCAGTCTAAACCTCCCCTGGTGCAACTTGAGGCTGTTCCCTCTTGTCCTATCACCTGTTACTTGGGAGAGGAGATGGATCTGCACCTTGCTACACCCTCCTTTCAGGTACTTGCAGAAAGTGATGAGGTCTCCCCTCAGCCTCTTTTTCTCCAGACCAAACAACCCCAGTTCCCTCAGCTGCTCCTCATAAGGTGTGTGCTCCCGACCCCTCACCAGCTTCGTTGCCCTTCTCCGGACACGCTCCAGGTACCTTGTAGTGTGGTCAGGTCTATCTAAAGGCTTGTCTGTTTGCTATGTCAAAGTTACACCAAGCCTAACGGGGCTGAAGCTCCATCTGAACAGCACCTCCGTTTCCTAGGTAGGAGCCTGTCCCCCAGCAAAATGCTTAGCATTGATTTCGAGAGTCACATTTCCTTTTCTGTAGACTCCACTGGGAAGAGAGCACGGATCTCCCAGATCCCTGGGTACTGCCAGTACCAATCTTTGTGAAACCAAAATAGCAACTGGCAGTAAAGTAGGTGTCATCTTTAGCAGAGCTGGCTCTTGAATGTTTCTGAGACACCACAGCTACTGATCCCCTGCGGGGGAGTCTGCTATATGCTACAGCTCCGAACTCCTGGCAGTCATCAAGTGTTTGCTGGATGGAGTGAATGCTCTTCATTTTAACAGGCCTTGCCTGTTTTCACCATTAAAAGTATTCAATGTCCATCCTCATCCACAGCCTCTCTCAGTTCCCTAGTCTGTCATCTGCTGCTGCGGTAGCTGCCAGCTTCCCCCTTGAGAACAGTCTTGATCTCTTCCTTCGGCTCATGGGGAAAGCGGCGCTGGCAACAGCTCTCTGAGCACAGATGGCAAACTTAGAAGGTCCTTGTTCAGGCATTTGAGCCTCCGCTGCTTTTTCTGCACCTTGAAATCAGTCTTTGTGATAGAAATGTATTATTTATTTAGTGCTTTTGCGCTGCAGTGGATCCAGCCAAAGAGCAATCTGCCATCCAGCTGGCTAGGCACTTAGCAGCCACAGCAGGGAAAAGGGTAAATCCAATCAGCCAACTGCTGCCTATGAAGGTGGTATTGAAGTCGTTAGCCAGCCCTGCTAATTGGTAACAGCTATTTACAGTTACGTGTAGTTTTGGTACAGGTTCTTGCAAAAAATCGTATTGCAGACTTGCACACCCCTGTTTCCTCTTGTGCCTTTAGGAATGTACAGACCTTCCAGGGTCAGGGTCCTCCCGAAGCAGGGGCGCGTGGAGCCAGTTCCGTGGTGGTGTTGGAGCCTGCCCTGCTTGTTTGGGTGCCCGACTGCACTGAGCCCCATCCAGGGGTCTGGCCCCTTTTACCCCCCAGCCAGGTGAGTGAGTTTAGGCTTAAATCACTTGTACCTCTGGATAATGAGTATTTGGGAGTGTTTTTTATTTTCCCACGAGTAGGAAGAAGGAATTTAGGGCAAGTACAAACTACACTCTGGGCAAGAGCTAAAATTTGCTCTGCGGACCCATTTTTTTTCCCCTGCAAAACGCAGAGAATTTCTTTCTACTTTCCAGAAAGAAATAATGTGTATAGATTGTGTAAGCAGACAGATACAATGGCACTGCAAAGTGTGAATTTCTCCCAGCTGTTTTAATGGAGTGTTGATTTTAAAACCTAATTTCACTGCTGCTTGCTATGCAATTAACACCCAGTTAATACATTTGGTTAGTTCAGCTGTGTGGTACCATACTTTGTGTTGGGGTGGGTGTCAATATGGACACTTTAATGAAAATATCTGTTTGAGATGCGTGAGTAGTCAAAGAGCAAACAAAATCTTGTGGCAATGGAAACAGGAATAAGCCAGAAAAAGCTGGTAATTCTGTAATTCTATTAAAATTAATTTTTAAAAAGTGTTAATTTCTGTTCTGCCCCCCCAAAAAAACTATGGCAAAAAGAGAGGGAGTTGAGAGGCAGGAAGTTCAAAAATGTTAGAGATCAAGTAAAAGGGAACCCAACAAAATAGCGGCTGATTCAGAGAAGGTGAACTGGCTACCTCCGTGTAAACTTGTCATACAGGAGAACAGGACAGCTCACGAAACAAGTATAGGCATCAGGGGAGGTCAAAAAAACTTCTATTAAGAATATAGAATTCTGTTCCAGAATACTAACAGAACAGTAATTACTGCCTTGCATAACAGCAGTGTAATTTAGTGGTGCAAGGTTTTGAAACCTACAGCACAGTGAGATGAAAACCCCACTCTGATTGAGGAGACCCTGCGCTTTTCAGTGAGAAAATGATTTGCAAGAGTCACAACTTTCAAGGTAGTTTAAGATCCGACTGCCTCTCAGCAGCCCTCTCTATAAAGTCGCTTCTCTGAATCTCTTTGTAAATTTAATGATGTTCTACACTAATAAAACAAAAACAGTGGTTTTACTCACTTAAGGTTGAACATGTGAACAGGAAACTATTTCCAAAAGTTCTGGAGCGTTCTGGGCTGGGGAAGAGGGTGTTTCTCTGGATTTAAAATTTCTGTGCTTTATCAATTCTTGGTGACTGTGGTTTGCGCATCAGTTTCATGATTCTCCACGAGGTGGAGGAAGCAGCTTATGCTTCGGCGTGTGCCGGGGAGCAGTCTCCGGCGTGGGGAAGGGGCTATGCAGCTGTGCCAGATGTGCAGGGCTCCTGCTCCCCTCCTCTCCCCACACCGCCTGTCAGACTGCACACAGAGGCTGCGAGACCTGGCTTTTAAGGTTTCTTGCTGGTTTGCTCCTTTTAAAAACGATTAACGGGAATTTCAATGCTATGATTCATCAGGAGGTCTTTAGGGGCTTTGTGAAGGGTGCCAACGTGATCACTTCTGCTCTTCCGTCAGAGGAGCTTAGTCCCACAGCTGTACAACGCCTGTCCTGTGGTCATACAGCCAGGTAGTGGCCAGGCTGGCAGATCACAGAATGATAGGGTTGGAAGCGACCTCTGGAGATGATCTAGTCCAACCCCCCTGCCAGAGCAGGGCCACCTTAGAGCAGGTTGCACAGGAACCCATCCAGGCGGGTTTTGAATGTCTCCAGAGATGGAGACTCCACCACCTCCCTGGGCAGCCTGTGCCAAGTGCTCTGCTGAGATTCAGTGTGCTGCAGCGTATTCACTCCTAGAGGTCCATTTCACTATCAAATCAGTGTTCTTTATGGATAAAATACAAGTAGGAAAAAAACCCAGCTAGTGTCTGTAATTAAAATATTGTAACTTGTTCTGCTAAGGGCTCTGATTTTGAGAACAGCGTTTCAGGTTTTCTGTTGACTGTGGTGGGATTTGGAAGGACTTAACCTTGCACAATTAGCCCCAGGCTTGTGTGTCCCAAAGTCCTGTGCTTTCAGTCTTTGCAGGTCCTAAAAATCAAAACCCATGTAATTTGCAATATCCTTTCCTTTCTTTGTCTTAACTGCTATCATCTCATTGATTTTTATTTTTCCATGTAATGAAACAGATCAGCCCAAAGTAGAAAATATTGGTTAGTTTTAAAATTCAACTAATTTCTGTTGGAAAAAGGATCTTTGTCAATGCTTGTGTATGCACGACAACACTGCTTTTTTTTTAGGTGGTCATCTTATGGCAGATCACCTGAGTTATTTTTCAAGGCATTGAAGTGTATTGCAGTTGTGCTAAGGTTGTTTCTGAGTTGCACAGGGCTAACTCGGGTGTATCAAGAGAAAAAGCCATTGGAATGGGATGTTACTGAGGTGATTTACAATAAGTGAACACAGGAGTAGAACTGAAGACTGAAATGGTAAATTCCTTGAAAGAAGGCTGGAAAGGGGTCTTGAGGAACCATTTAATCCTTGATAAGTGATTGTACAAGGTCGTTTCACTTCCCTTTAGCCCAGACGTTTTCTGTGAGCTGCTTGTTTCTGTGTTCCCACAAGCATCGTGTTGCCATAAATGAAGCACCTGTGAGCTGCAGTGTGAGGTTAGAAAGAAGTGGGAGGTGAGGAAGGTGCAGACTTGATAAATGGTGTTGCCATCAGGGAAAATGTCCGTGAGTCTGTTCTTAGATGTACAAAGGACATTTCTACAATGTCACAAAGCTTTTATTTTCTGGGGGCAAGGGCAGATAGTTGGTATACCTTTACTGGTATTATTTGTGCCAGTTCCTTAAAGGAAACAAACAGCTATATTTATTTTTGACAGAATACATGATGGCTTCTTCCAGCATATCTTTGCCAGTTAGGGACGTAATTTCTTCTTGCTTCTGATTGATATTCCTATGATAGTAACTCATCTAGCTCATAGCCAGGAGTTTGAAATTTCTAACAGCTTGGATATGTGATCTGTGCTTCAGGTGAGGTTTGCTCTCTGTTCCTTTACTATGTTAGCTTGTGACAAACTACATAATGTTAACATAAACTTTACTCAGAGAGGTTCACAGGAGTCAAGCTTTGCTAGCTTCTGTGACAACTAAAAGAATATATTTTTTTACTGAAGACTCAGTTCATTTTGGCAGTCTGTTAGTGTGGTAAATCAGTCAGATAATCAAGCCCTAGTTCCTCTCTAGAAGCTTAAAATTCAGGTGACTGTAGTTGTTATTAAATGGATCTTAGCTTTAACAGAAATCACTCTGCATCAGTAATATGGAAATTTAATAGTAATGTTTTCTCTGGGTGGAGTGGTAAATATATGGGAACACCCTCCAAAGTACTTCAAGAAAAATGCATTTATCCTGACAAACATAACCTTGGCCAGAGGAACCTGATCTCCAGAGCTGGGCTAAATTATGTGAATTATCTGTCCCAGAAGAGGCAAAACTTATCTCCATAGACTTGAAAGAATATACTGACTTTGCTATTTTATTATTGATACAGGACTCAAGTTGGGCAATACCTACATGGGAGGTAGGTCACATTTAGTAAGATGGGACAGCAGTTGCCTTAAAGCTTTACTCTGCTTTCTGTCTGGGTGAGAAAGGGAGGGTCTGCCTGAAATTCTCCAGCAACAGCAGGTTCAGAGCAAAAAACTGATGGGGAGCTGCGGAGAAAGCTCTGACGATTTACCTACAGGGAGGGACTGGAGTGAGGACCGGCCTGTTGGTCTGGTCCCCTCTCTCCTCAATGGGAGATGGCTCCTTGCTGATCCATGCCCAGGGCTCCCTCTGTCCCTGTCGTCATGGGACGATTGATATAAAAATGAGGCAATAACAAGCTATAGGAATCAAATTTTACTGGCGTAGTTCAGAACTCCAGGAAATAAAAGCGAGCGTGAAATAAAAGCTGTCTCCTTCTGTTGGAATGATGGCTTTAAGTAGCTCAAACTGCGACCAGTCTCCTGATACAGGATGATCTGTTTCTTAAAGCTTGCAACAGCAATTTTTTTCTTGTGTAATTCATTATCCTGATTGCTAGTTCCCTTCATGACAAAGATGCTATCATTTCTAATATTTTTTAAATCTTTATCAGGCCTTCTTTTATTTGCTGGTAGCTCAGGCTGACTGGAAAAAAAATAATCTATAAAACATGTGGTGAAGTGAAAAATACACCGAAACTTCACTTCAGTGCTCTGGCCAAATGTATCTTATGGGAGTTGCTACTCTAGCCTGCTCTGTGCTGGAGAGCCATTTTTCTCATCTTCACTTTGTGCTTCCTCTTATGCGGAGGCCAAACGCATCCCGAGAAAAAACTGCTTGGTTTGCCAAACATGCAGCTGATGACACATGTATTTATGCTCCCTGGCAAACTAAGTTAAACAAACAGGGACTAAGTTGGGCAGACGTTATAGGAGGTAATACTTCATTATAACTCGACCATGAGCAGCTTATTCTCCTTTCCAATTATGGCATCCCTGTGCATCACTTTCCCAAGAGAGGAGTATTCTGGGACAAAAAAATTACGGCATATGAAGTCTTGAAAGCACAGTAACTGTACAGTAGGGGACAGTAGCTGGAATGAAGGGTCTGAGCACATGTACATCTGTCTCATTTTGTTAAAAGCATGGTTGTTTCTACCTCAGATATTAAACTGTTAAATTAATTCCTGAAAACTCAGTCACTCGGTTCTCGGTGTGCCTGAATTCAAGCCGCGTTTCAGTAACATCAGGTTCTGTGCAAATAAACAGTAGGTTTCAATTGTCTGCTGCTAATTATCACCCAAATTTGATTTGCACGCTCTTCAAAGGGACTCATATCTTTCCATTTAGTTATTTGTTTCAGTGCGATGAATCTTTAATTCAAACCAAACGTGGGTCAATTTCCAACTGGAAAAAAAAAATGTGAGGAATGTGTTTATCCACGGTCATATCAGTGTCTCTCTGTAGTTTTCTATATGTGGTGATTCCTGGCCTCAGTGGGGAGGTGAATTTGTGTCAGTGCGTGAATTGGCTTTGCCTGTTTGTCAAGTTTGTAAAGGGTTTGGTCAGTTGTAGAAGGGCTTAAATAATTGTGCCTAATGGAATGGCTCTGGTGGGCTTTAGGGTAAAGAGTGCAAGTCCTGAAGTTACACAGGCACAGAAAAATCTCATTAGACTTCCATTCCCATCCTCCCTATAAAAAGATATCTGTGTGAGGATGAAATGGAGAGATGGGATAACACAACGTAGACTATTTTCTACTGATTGAATCTGAACTTACAAATGTGTACATTATATTTTACACAGTCTCCTTGGTTGTCACTGTAACTGTCTGCCGTGTGCACAGCCATAAAATTTCAGTGACAGAACTGAAGGAATTCTGGACATTTTTCTTTGTAAAATAAACAGAAAGCACCAAATGCAAGCAAGAGGGCTATAGCAACAATAAAATTTCATTGTAATAAATACCACATGCGATCACGATTTACGAAGCAGACAATAAAGACTAATTTAAAAAGAGAAATCCTTCTATTCTCTTTCATGTGGCTAAAGGCAGCATCATTTCTGGCTGTCTTTACTGGAGATTTATTCAAAGATTTAACACCCCCTTCTGTTTTTCTTCTCCTGGAAGCTCGGAGGAAGATACTTTATTAACTTGCCGTTCTTTAGATTCACATCTGACCTCTGTTTTCTTTTAACATGGAGGTAGTTGGTAGGACTTTAGGTTTGTTTTTTCTTTGAAGAACTTTCAAGATAATTCTCTAATACGATGTAGCATTTCCTGCATTTATTTATTTTTTTTCAAGTGACTGGAGAAAATGGACCTTATTTTAGGTAAGTCCATAAATACTGAAAAAAACCCTCCTCAAATTCTATATATTGTCTTTTGATATTTTGAAGATAGGTCGTTTAATGTCTCAGCAAAAGAAGAATCTATTTTGATTTGTTGCCCAAACAGTCAGCTAATTTAACAGTCAGATTTTTTAGTGACCTAATGTAAAAATGTTTGCTGCTGTCAGTGGAGGAAAGATTTAAACTTTATGGCAAGTATTTCTTACACCTCACTGTTCTGGGCTTCTGTTAGTCACAGTTAAAATCAGGGTCCTTCTGAATTGGAGCTGTGGTTACAAAATGAACATCATGAGCATTTTTACTGTGGTTGTATCTATGAGGTGCATCTCCGTAGAGTTTGATATGGCAAATGCTTCTTTGCTAAATGGAAACTTTTCTGTTTGTCTGGATCAGTGTTTCTGGATTCCAGTGCTATGTGACTGGTTAATCTCCATAATATTTTTACAGTTTATTTTCAATCCTGCCTGGAACAAATAGTTATACGTTTTCTTCCCTCAGTGGAGGTGGAGTATGTGCTGGTAGAATGAGTACAGCATGCAAGACACATTAGGATGTATAGGATAGTAGTTTTATGTTTGGATTGTCTCAACATTGTTGACAAAGGCAGAGGTATCTTACTTAGCAAACACAAAAGTAATAATAGACTTAGAAAATGTACTCACCTATCATGATAGGAGTGGGATAAATCTTAAGGTAGGGATGTTCAGATTTGTAGATGTATTTAATGTAAATTCCATGCGTGTTTTGTAAGGTTTGGTTGTAATCATAGAATGATAGGGTTGGAAGGGACCTCTGGAGATGATCTAGTCCAACCCCCCTGCCAGAGCAGGGCCACCTTAGAGCAGGTTGCACAGGAACGCGTCCAGGCGGGGTCTGAATGTCTCCAGAGACAGAGACTCCACCACCTCCCTGGGCAGCCTGTGCCAGTGCTCTGCCGCCCTCAAGGTAAAGAAGTTCCTCCTCATGTTTAGGTGGAACTTCCTGTGCTCGAGTTTGTGCCCATTACCTCTTGTCCTGTCACTGGGCACCACTGAAAAGAGCCTGGCCCCATCCTCCTGACACCCACCCTTTAAGTATTTATAAGTGTTGATAAGGTCCCCCCTCAGCCGTCTTTTTTCTAGACTAAAGAGACCCAAACTCCTCAGCCTTTCTTCATAAGAGAGGTGTTACAGGTGATGTATGTGGCTATATTGTGATGTCCATGGCTATTCTGCTTGGATATGAACAGCAACATGAGAAAGACTTTGTCTTTTTATATTCTCAGCTCCTTCATATAATATCTAAAATTATTTGTCTCTATTAGAGCGAAGCCCTAAAGGAATAGTCACCTCTGGGAAAAGATTTTGAGCGTGGATGGTGGTGGGCTCTGTTAAGTTGTTCAAAGGTTAAGCCATAATCTTCATAGTAGTTGAAGCTCACTTTAGTAAAACCTGAGCATTCACCTTTTTAAGGAGATTCTTTCTTTAGGTCAGCTGCCTGCAGCAATGTTTATACTATATGAAGCACGATACCATTGCTGAAGTATCTTGGATTGACGCTGTTTTGTGGGAGGGTCTCTGTTCCTGTTCTTGTTCCTCTAAATACTTGGAGTTGAGACTATGGGAACTTGTAAATATGATGGATACTGTTGGAAATCATCAGTTCTGAATGAACACATGGGCTTTCTCTTGAGCTGTTGTATAGCAATAACTGGTACCCTTCAGGATTTGCATTGCACACGCTTATTTCACAGTTCTCCGCAGTCTAGAGTTTATCTTTGAATTGAAAATTCAGAGGAAACAAGGGCTTGAAGATGGGCTCCAACTCATATACCTTCACAGAAAAAGGGAAAAGACAAGGGAGAACTCCCTAATTGCATGATTTTCTGACTTTCAGATCATCTCCTTGTTGTGTATCTGGCTCTAAGTGCAATCATTTCTGTGGGAACAATTCCGAACTCTGGTCCTTCATTTTTCTTTCTTCCAAGAGGAGGAGAGTGACCTGAAGTTCTCTTCTAGCTAAGTGGTACAGAATAAATGGTTTTTAAAGTAAAGATACATTTTCAAAGAGATGTTTACTTTAAAATTCTTTTGCTTCAGAAACAAGTCGGGTTGTGGAGTTTTTTTCCCAGGTACCAGTCTGCTTGAATTTTCCTTAATGCTTGCTGTTCGTAATAGCGTGGAGGAGGAAGCTTTCCCACTCCGTAATCTTTGTCTCACTCTTTCTGTCAGTCTGTCTCCCTAGATAGCTTCTGTGACCCCTTTCTCTCAGAAAGCTTTTTAACTGAAGTGGTCTTTTGATGTCTAGTGTTTTAGCCAGCTTAGTTACTTTGGCCAGGAGCCTTATGTTGTTGACTCATCACTTACGAGGAAGATACTTAACCACAAGCACCCTGATGCATTCTTGGTAATTCAACATATAGATCAGTTCAATCACAGAGGAAATATTTCTAATTTTCTGGAGTAGACAAGAAACTAAAATACTACTTTGCTTTGTGTTTCTAGTAACTTTAGTTTGTTGACTAGTTCGATCTAGAATAATTTGCACCCCTATTGCATATTATTGCTCAGAAATCAGTAACACAGTCAGTCTGTGTGTGCCAGAGCTTGCATCCCCAGCTTTATGCTGGACATTTGTACCTGGACTTCATCTATGTAGGAATATACTCTACAGTATTTGTTTATTTCTGCTTTTGGTCCGGCAAGTCTGTTAGAGCAAAGTGAAGTATTACTTCAGATTCTTCTCCAGTCCTAACATAATTTGTGTTGTTTATGTAATTACAGTCAGCAAGTATGTGTCAAAAGAAGAAATGGGGAGAAAATCAGCTCCACTGTGTAGGATTTTAAATAGGTTTTCCAGAAAACACTGCTCGGTACAGCTCAGTCCTGAATTGCAAACGTGGAGAAATTAATTGACCTACACAAACCTTCAGTGGGGCATGGCAGAAATTAGCTCTGTGCAGAACAAAAGACAGACATTTTCTCCACTAATATTTCTCCAGTATATCCTAGCTAATCTTCACAACTGAGGAGTTCTGGGGCTGATGTGACCGCCCACGCAGCTTTCACACCTAGGTAACTTTATTAATTTCATCAGGGTGAAGTCAGGAAATTCTCAAAGCACAAAGCGGGTCCGTAACCAAACTTTTATAAGGGCTCCAAGATTAGTGGTGTCCAGGGCATAAAAACACTTTGAGAAGTCTTTGAAAAAATATCCATGTCTTTTCCCCCTATGTTGCTATTAAGAAAAACTGGCCTTTTCTATCCTGCAGAGAAACCTTGTCGCAGTTATCCATGCCTTTGACGCCTTGACGCTGTATTATGTTATCGCCGCGCGCTCCGTATGGGGCTGTGCGCTGAGACCCTTGGAAACTGGAGCTGGTGCGCATTGTGGAGCTTCATGCCAAGAACACTTCAGATCAGCCCTACTGTTGTTAATAAGTTCCTGGGCAGAATTCAAGGTGTTAGTTTGTACCTATAAAGCCCCAAATGGTTACCCAGGAGGCTGCTTCCCTTCCTGCAGCGCAGCACTTGTAACTGGGATCAACCAGAGACGCTCGAGCTCGGCTTTGGAATTCACTTCCCAAATCCATCCACCTGGGCTGGGGTCTGTCAAAAGTTAGTGTGTGCTGTAAGCTTGGCTTCTCCGCCTGCTGACCTGGTAGGGGATGGTGTGAGGTACTGGGGGTTTGCTTTATGCGGTGTGTAATTCTACCTGCTGGTGAGTGATTGGGTTTTGGCTGTTTTTTTTTTTTCTTTATGCTAGAAAGAAGAGTATATTGTTTTTGAAATGATAGCATAGCTGGAAGTTTATACCTGCGATCGTGTGGCTGGAACAGAGGCATTGCCAACTGCATTTTAATTAATTACATTTCTGATTCCGTTGAAATCAGTGGGAGTATACAACTCATTCCCTGGCACTAGGATTTATTCCCCTGAGCAAAGCTTTTAAGATCAGATAAGAATCTGTAACGAAGTTCTACGTAAGGATGTGTGAGATCAGGAAACCCTGATAACAGGACTTCTGTTCAAGACTGAGATCAGTGATGTGCTATTGTAGAGCAGAAATGTCAGTTGGAGAAAAGAAGGCAAAACCAAGCAATAGTACCGGAGGAAGCAAAGTCCGTGTTGATGTTTGTCATACAATGGTTTATTCTCAGCTCATTAAATGAGGTGCAAAAGATAGGAAGCTGCAAAAGGATGGGATGTGCTTGACCTTGATTTCTGTCGGAGAGAGGTAGGACGTGCGGTTACAGTTCTGCAGTGCAGAGCACACAGCTTGCAAGCTGAGCTCGCTCTTGCTCATGCCATGGTGTGGTCTCACAGGGTGCATCAAGGAAATTAAAGCTGGAAAACTAAACTGGGGATATTTGGGCATCTGAGTAATTTTGCATGGCTGTGCTGTGCCCTTTTAAGAAAATGCCTGTAAAAATACTTTTGTAGTAGTGTAGTTCATGAATAGGTAGAAATGGCCACAAATTAGTTAGTCGTGTTTAGCAGTTGAAGTAATAATAGAAATAATAATACACAGCTGTTTTAAATGGGAAGCCTAGGAGAAGTCCAAGTAACTTGATGAAAGATGTTCTCTGTTTGTTTCACCTGGAACTGTTAGGATAGGGAGGATATGGCGTTAGAAATCTGAGAGTGTACATAAATCCTGAGGCTTGAGTATTTTATTCACCAGTGGCTCATCCCTAATATTGTTTGGCTGTAGACCAAAGTTCCTATCTGATAAGACAGGATGTAAAACTGTGAGTAATCCATCCACCAAACAGCACAAGCCAGTTTTTTCTGGGTTTGCACGCATAAACAGTTTGTCCCTGCTTTTTTATTCCCATTTCTTTAGACAGATCCCAAATTTAGGGGTTGCACTATGTGGTCGTCCACAGGAGAGAGGCACTGAACCCCCAGTGAACTCCACGGGCCTCCCACCCACAGGCCCCCGAAAGCACCAGGTCCCAGTGCAGCACATTCTTTCATAGAGAAAATACATCAGATGCTCAATCAGCCCCAACTTAATCTTTTTCTGCTTTCAGCCTCCCAGCTATGGGGATATAGCTGTTTTAGGCAACTGGAAAACTGCCTCTCCTGAAAGCCCTTACATATTCACACGGTGAACAAACCCCACATGTCTGTCATGGCAAAAGACTTCAGAGTTAGAGCCATCTCTGTGTACTTGTGATTTTTCTAAACTCTTTTTTAAACTCTTTTTTATTTTTTTCCCCCTAGGAAAATGCACGTCCCAGCTCTAATAAGTTTATTTGTAAGTCTGATTGACATATGATGGGACAGAGTTAGACTGACAGTGAGTGTTTCATTGATGTGAAATTTTACACCATATCTGGACATAGTATATACTTGGTTTATGATCCAGCTGGGCATGCTTGTTAGTTATTGTTGAGGTCAATCAAAGTGTAATTGTAACATAGGGAAAGATGGTCCCAGGGCTACAAAGATTTGTTTCCAACAGCTGCTCTTCATTATTCATTAAATTCTACCTTCTGTTTTTGAAATTAATAACCCTTGGCCTTCTAACAAGGCATCAGACTTTGATTTTTGAATCTATATTCTTAAAGATGCACTAGTTTCATCCCCAGACAAGTGAGAGCACAAAGCACTTTAGCTAGTAATAGCAGTTGGCTGCAGAACTTAGTATTTCTGCTGGTGGAAAACCAGATGTGAGTTAATTAACCTGAAATTTATGGGCACTGTATGCTGGATGTGAGAGAACTGACTGGTGTACGATAAACCCCAACCTTGTGGAAGTCAGGAGGAACACTCAAAACTTCAGTGAAATAAAATTGCATGAAAATTAAGGCGAAGTACGGTATTGCAAGTCTACAATGGGGGAGTATCAGCTTAAACAGAGTTTATTCAAATTGGCACTTGCACCTCCATTAACTTAGTGATTTTCCAACATCCATTTGCCATTTTGTACCGAAAGTAGAGCACAGGCTTTGGCTCAGGACGATGGCAGAAGGAGGCACGTGATATTTGTCTCATGAATTCTGTTCCTGTGTCCCCATGGATGTTGCTCCACTGATTTGGCACATGGGAAAGGTCTCAGGACAGCTTTGGAGCATAGCTGGGGACAAGGACAGTCCTGCCGAGCTCCTGTGTGGCTTCGTTTGTTGTTGCTGAAGAGCAGCTAAAGAGGGACCTGGAAATTGTTGATGCAGTCCTGCTGTGCTTATTTGACAAACAGGGTTGTCTTGGGAGTGTTTTCTGTAGCTGAGTGACAGATGTGGCTTTTGATTCCATGAACCACAGAAAGAAAACGGCGATATCTGTGAGTGATTTGTTTGAATGAAAGCTTTGACTTTTGAATTGCAATATCAGTTGTCTTGTCCACTGCTAATTTCTAAACTCTGCAGCAGATAGTGCTTCAACTGGTCTCAGAACAAAGCAGCCAAATGTATAGCTATCAGTGATGATATAGGATTAAAAGACAAGTTACGTAATTAGCCGCAAGGAAAATTTGTGACATGCCTATACTCACCTATATATATATTTGCTAAGAAAAACTTTTTAAAAAATATTTACTTTTTTCAGTGGAAATATTTCAACTTCTCTGTGTTGTGGGTTCCAGGGCAGGATCCAGTGCCCTAAAACCAATATAATGAGGGGAAGACGTTCTTTTTGAATTCCACCCTACCAAACCTACACTGGAACAGACAAAAATTTTCTAGGGTTCATGACTGGACAACACCGTCTTTGTTGAGATTTCTACTGTTGTGAGATACCCACCTGCTTGAAGAACCATGCCCTTTCTCTGCAACATCCTACCTATACATTGGTGGTGGGTGACTGTGGTAAGACTCATTACTCTCTCTGGGATATATCCTGCCTTCCAGACGTGTTGGGCACCATCGCTGAATAGGGGAGTTTTAAATCCTATGTATAGCAACGGGCCCTGTGTCTTCCTCCAAATCATTGGACTATTCTGCATTGGCATGAAACAAACTTGTGACACTTAAAATTCCCCTCCAACAGTTATTACAAGTTTTAACGAATTCGAATAATGAGCAGCTCCAATTGTACTTAAGTCTCTTCTTGAGTTTTTTGTCAAAGTCTGTGAAAAACGTATTCCAGTTGATTTCAGAGGACACTGGGTCTACACACATTTCCCCCATTTCATCACCTTGTCATCCCAAAGGGGTAATACACTGTGGCTAAAATATGTACAGGACATTGTTTTGAGGCCGGGTGTCTCAGTGCAGGCCATCTATGGGAAATATGATTACGTTAACTGTGATGCACAATCACAAGATCAGTAACTATGGTAGTGTATCATGAAGTTAATTAAAATTGGTCCAGCGTGTTAAAGCAGCCATCTCTCTACTCTCTGAATCAGTCTCTCATATCCTTTTCTTTCCTGCGTAAATTCCACTACTTATTCAGGTGGGGTACTTTAAACCATCACTAGATGTTACATTTATGACACATTTCTAAGCAAACACTGGGATATCCATTGCACATGAGCATGTTTCCTCAGCTCTGCTGGCCTTGTCGGGCAGCTTATCTACTGTTCTCCCTAAGTCTGACCTTTCATGTTTAGTTACTTTAAAGACGCTAGAAAACCAACCGTCTACTCAATTTCCTTGTAGCTTGGGGGTAAGGTTAAAATATCATGTAGCTACCGTATGTTCGACATTATACAGCCACAACTGATAAGCAAATATTTTCTTTTTAAATACACAGTACATTTTGCATGAGTACGTAACAAGTATTCTTATTCCCATTCTTTGTCCTGGAGAAGGCCTAGTGTTGTTAAATATAAAAAGTTGACACTGGTGTTTATCTTACTAAACCTGTTCACATCAATTGGTTCTGCCTACTCCATATTTCAAAGCAAAATGATGGGGAAAGGTCTTGCACATTGCCCTTCTCTTCAGTTCTTGGCTTAAGGGTGTCCTGTTTGTAATTAAGGAACGATTTCTTTTGTGATGGTGGTCAAGAATTTTTTCTTTCTTTTCTCTCTTTCTCTTTTCTTCACATAATATTTGGAAAGGTATGTGGAAGCCAGAGAACAATTAATACAGCCGGAAAAATTCCAGCTACAGAGGTAACTTGGTGTTTGGGTTTTTTTTTTTGAGAAAATCTGAAATAGCTTCTGTATTGTGTATTCAAATTCCAATCCATACACTATCAGAGCAGCGAATTTGGAGGTAAAGGGCTGAATGTGAAGGTTTTGATTGCAAAGCCATCTGGCATTATTATGAAAAACGTTCTTGAATGCTTAAAAGAAACCTAAACCACATTGCTCAGTAGGTGCTGACTCCAATGAAATTGAACCATCTTCGTGCAGGTTTGTTGTCTGACTGTTGGAGAGACTGTGGGAAAATCAGCTATTTCTATACTGATGAAGTGTCTGTGGCTGAGAATCATGATTTCAAGGGAAAAAATGCAAAATGGAATGTCTGGCACATTGAAGCAAAATATTTTAAAATTGTAACTTTTTTTTTAAAAAAAAAACTTCTTGCAAGGTTCATGCAAGATGTACCTTTTTAGAAGGCCAGAAACAGGTAATGAGTGTAGTGTTGCTTCAGTCTGGTCCTAGAGAGTTAGACACTGAAGAAAGATAAAGATCTATTTGCTGTCACAAAATGGTCTGAAAGTGTCTGGGCAACACAGAGAAATAAGCTTCTAGAGAATATGGAGGCTGGTGTTACTTGGGTCGATCCGCTGAAGTCTGAGTTTTTAAATTTCTGTGAAACTCTATTTGTTTGCCTGCTTTTCTTGAAGTCTTTGTGCTGCGTTTGCTTACAGGCTTCGCTGCTTGGATGGAACCGAAGGGATTAGCAATGGGATGTAAGGGCTTTTCTATCTAGGTCAGATTGGATTTAGCACTGACTGAAAATGACACTGGTTGTTTAGTATTCTGGATCAAATGTACAGTGGCCAGATTCATAGCAGTCTGGGTCATCTGAGGTCATAGTGCAGCTAAAGTTGAGAAAACATAGCCGGAGCTGAAGCAGCATTTTCGGACTGCCAAGCAGGGAAGAACAACACTGGCGATTCCCACACAAGGCTTCATTCGAATGTATTTCCTCTTCCCTTTTTGAGGCTGAATGCTTTATTCCTAGATGTCACATGTAATGCATTTACAAACTAGGAAGGCAGGCATCAGGCCAGGCATAAATCTGATTAATTGTTTTTAGTTTGAATTCTGCGTTCTGAATTGCTTTGTTGCTACTCTGAATCAAGAGTCGGTTTCTGAGGCTGTTGGCAGGTTCAAAAGGTCCCCCTTTAGGATTTGGGTGAGGGGGCGAGAGATCTTTTTTATCTTTTCACTTTGGACAAGTTTTTTATTTTTCCAAATAAAAAAAAAATAATTAGGAATGAAACAGGTGGCAGGCAGTTTCCCAGAACTTCCCACCGTGCCACGCTGGAGCTCCTACCACAGACATGGTCTCTCGTCCTCCTGGGGGGCTGTGAAGGCAGCACACAGCCAGTCAGGAAAAGAATGGGAAGATGGAGTCGGCGTCACGTTAATCTTCCTTGTGAGTGTTTCTATCCTTCCCTTGGCTCAGCAGAGAAGGGAATTGGAAAGAAAAAGGAATTGGTTTCTGCTTTGGTACCAAGACCTGGCTGCACAGGAGTTTGGTAGCTTGTGAAAGGCAAATGCTGTTCGCTCCTTATAGAATCCTAGAATATGTTGGGTTGGAAGGGACCTTTTAAGGTCATATGGTCCAACCCTCCCCCCTCCCTTTTTTTTCTCTTCAGTCCTTAAGGAATTTTTATTAAACCAAGAATTTTATAATCCAAATTGCCAATCACACAGAATCACAGAATGGTTCGGGTTGGAAGGGACCTAAAAGATCATCTCGTTCCAGCCCCCCTGCCCTGGGCAGGGACACCTCCCACTAGACCATGCTGCTCAAAGCCCCATCCAGCCTGGCCTTGAACACTTGCAGGGATGTGGCATCCACAGCTTCCCAGGGCAACCTGTTCCAGTGCCTCACCACTCTTCAATCGCCATCCGATCGCCAGGCTGGGTTACTTGCATCATGAGTATGGGATCAGGTTCAAGCTGTAATGCACTGGGTGACAGCAAACAGCCAAAACCCAAAAGATTAGGGATTTAAATTTTGTTATCTGACTTCATACCAAGCCAGATGTATCCACCATGCTTGTTGCTGTGGCATCTGAGAACTACAATTCATTTCTTGTTTGAAATAGTGGAGACCTGATTCAAGGTCTTCTTTTTGTATTGGTAAAATAGTTCAACCATGCAAAAATTAAAATCCTAAGATTTATAAATTTGGCAAAGTGTGGGACCGCCTCTGTAGCTGAGATCTTTCTCATGTCATGGGACAACGAGCTTCAGTGACTTTGCAGTTGCAGACAGGCTGGGCTGTGTTGGTAGAGTATTTCCTGTTTCGGGCAGATGAGATATCATAAATCTTCATTCTGCCTGTGATAAATTGCGTGTTAATGAAGATAGAACTTGCTTTGATATAAAACCAGGTTAAAAGAAGAATTCTTCTGATGAGACAAACCCAGAGATAATGAAAATAGCAAATTAGGGTACAGGGGAAATGATGGATCCTCAAGAGGAATTTTTGTGTGGACAATGACAGATGGTGTACAGCTATACTTGAATAGTGTTAACATTTGAGGTAAGATCTAAGGGGTGCATTTAAAAGCTACGGGTACAGATAATTGCTGAAAAATTTAGTGCTGAACTTTGGGCACAAGGTGGATCTCACAATAAGCACATCCCCTCTGTTCCCATAAAACACAGCCTGTCTCTGTATGTATAGCATACCTTGCCTTATTCCACCAAAAGGGTCTTCAAATGAATAACTAAAAGGTAGAAGGGATCATTCACCCAAAATGCTGTGTGCGCGGTTCACTTTGATGCTCTCACCAGTCTCACGTGCAGCGTGTCAAGAAATGAGCCCTTGTGTTAGCTGACTCACTGCTGTATTTTTCCAGTTTTATGTTGATGTAACACCATGGGAGTGACCTCCAGGCTTTTTCTCTCTTGTGCCTCATCAAGGCATTTATTAAGCATCCACTCACCTTATTCCCTGAGTGCCTTTCAGTCCTGTGCATAAGGCTGGCAGCTCGACAAGGGTAGAGTGTGCGTTGCTGTTGTATATCCAATACATCTTCAGGATCAAATCGTTCAGAGGCTGGCGGTAGACAGAACATCTCTTGATACCTGCAGATTGGTCACATGTGTCCTAGTATAAAGCACACTGAAATAACTAGGGACTTTACTACAGACTGAAAGGTCACCTTCAATAACAATTATTCCCTTTTTACAGCTCGCTTTCAGTCACGATCAGGCTGCACATTTTTGCGTTGCTTTCATTTCTCCCACTGATATTGGATGTTTTAAGGAGGTAAACCCTGTCCTCGTCTATCATTCTGTCAAATGCTGAACATCAGACCTGTACTTGAATTATCAGTTGCATGTGGATTATGTTACCTGTCTCTGTTGTGTTCTGTTTCTGTTTTCCATATGATACAGCTGGTGTAGGGTTTTTTATCATATAAAAGCTATAACCTGGAAGAACCAACATTAATTTCCTCTGGAGCCTTATGAAAAGTATCAAGGGTGCGCCTGACTTGTGGTGACAGAGCTTTTCAGCATACTCTGAGAAAGGACTGCTTCTGGGCACACATGGCAGCCAGATATAACTTACACGCACAGCGGCGTACGTATAGTACTAGTTCATTAACTTTCCCTTCATGAATCTGCTAACCAGATACTTTACTAGCACTTTTAATGTACCATCACATGTCTGGGGTCAGATACTAGTAATACCCAGCTGCAGATCAGGCTGAGTTCCCATAAGACCTCAAACAATAGTGATTAGGTGAAAGCTTAATACCTTTAGAGTCTTATAAACCCTCTGTCTCATATATTACATCAGGCATTCGTGAAAGGGTAGACAGAATAAATTAGTCAATATAAAATCTATCTGGAAGACTAAAATAATCCTATAATTCCCAGTATTATCCCTAATAACGTGACCCTAGAATCAGTGATGAAATGGAGCAACAAGGTCATTGCATGCCAGGGTTCAGATAAGATCTTCCGTGGATTCTTTCCTGCAAGATCTACCCAAAAGAAGTTGAAAGTAATTTGAAAAAACCTCTTGAAAGCAGTCTTTAGTCTGAAGGGATTAGGAGCTCACAGATGAAGATGATGTTCCTCAGTCTCCCTGAAAGAAAAGCTTTGCTGAGACAGCCTCAAATCACGGCAAAGAAATCAATGTAATTCAGTAACCTGGAGTCTGTTTTATCAATTCCCAGACACAATGCAGCAGGTATTGGGTGTGATTAAGAAATGGTGCAAGGGGACTTTAAACGGACCCTGCACGGGCAGCTGATTGACCAGGCTTCTGTAAAGGAAGCTGGTTTCTGGGAAAAGGAGAGCAGCTTTTTGGAGTTACCTTTATCTTCCTCCCAGAGCCGCAGCAAAGGTGGTGAAGGTGCGAGGTGGCTCTGAGAAGGGATCACAGCTGTGCAGTGGTCCTCAGATGGAGTGCTTGCCCCCTGGCTTGTGGCTCCTTTGTCCTCTGGCGATGTTGGTGTCACCTCTTCATGACTGCGGTGCCTTTTTCTTTTTGTGTGGGACAGGTACCATCATCAGCAGCTGACAGATAGAAATGGAAAGGGGGAAGTAGTTAATGTGAAGGCTCAGCTGATGTTCAACCCGTCCTGTGCCCACAGCTGAGTGTGGAGGAGGTGGGCACGTGTGACCCTCTGGCTCTTGGGATCCTGGATGGCGGTAACAGAGGGGCCAGCAGCTGGGACAACAGCAGTCTGATGGGCAGGCCACCAAAAATGCAGTGACACGTGCCCTGAGCTGAGAGAGGAGTCTCTAAAACCAAGAAAAACTTATATTTTGTTTTCTCTTTGCAGCTAAAAGACAGGTACCAGAGCAGAATTTGACTGATCCCAAGGTATCTACTTACAAATTAGTGGTGCTGGTGATGTCTGGGGCTTAGTACCACATAGTCTCCCTTGAAACCACTCCCTGTTTGTTCTTCCCATAGGATCCTAGGAGAAAGGGTAAACAAGAATTTCTCGTTCCCACTGGAGTAGACTGTGAACGTAGGAGGACTTTCTGTGATTTTTCTCTGGAAAGGAACTGCGGTTGGGACATATGGTCTTTTAATTTGGAAAAATCTTATATTTTCCAGGGTGCTTGCCATAAGTCAGGGAGAATGTGGGCTCATGGCAAAGATGGGTGGGTGGAAAAGCTGGTTTTTGTTTTTTGTTTTTCTCCGATTTGGGCTCTGACACACAATGTTTCACTCTGTTGTTTGAGATCTTGCCACTAAAACTTTGGGAAAAAAGGAACCTTCTTCCCCACTGCAAGGCTGGTATTGTTTGGGATACCCTGCTGGGCTTCTGAAGAGAAGTGATGACAGACACCCTGCGACAGACGTAAAAACCAGCTCTGGAATCTGAACAGCAAATCAAGCATGTGAGCAAAAGCTACGCTGACTTGTGTGTGTCTTCATCGTCGCCTGCCAGTTTGAAAACAGGCTATGTAAGCACAGCACGTTGAAGGCTTCTTGGCTGCTTTGGATAACTGAAGAGAAATGTGAAAGGTAACTTACAACTATGAAATATATAATAGTGCAGTTTCTGGAGAAACGATGTGATGTAGGGATATGGAGATATGAGCTGTAAAAGCCTGGAAGTCAGATAAACCACCAGGGGCTCACTTCTACCATAGTGAGACGAGTCCCAGTCCTCAGTGTGGGTGTGAGACATCTACGCCCCATCAGAAAGAGCTGAGTGCCTTAGACAATTACAATTAGATCGTTAAAGTTAAATGCCTGGCTATATCATTAACTTTATACTGTAATAATAAAAGGCGAGTGAGAACCTCCTGTAAAAGAGTCAGATGATGTGCTACTCCCAACCTGTGATTCCTATGGATTATAGGCAGAGTCGCAGCCAACACACAGCACAGTTCCCATGTGAACAGATCTGGTTTCAAAATCACTGTGATGAAATAAACACAAGACCCTCAGGCAAGTGAGCTCTAGTGCAGTTTGGTTTGACAGCACGTAAACGTTTCCAGTGCTGGGGGGGCCGGGGGGACGTTGTGCTCTGACCTCGCCTCACCTGAGAGCCAAAGGGTGAAGTAGCAGCTACCTTCATGGCAACCAAAGAGTGGGAGTAGAGAAAGAGCATAGGTCTAATGTGGATAACCCGGGCTTGGTAAATTGGGCACTGTCTGGGATACGGAGAGACAGCCTTGAGGAGGGTGGCAGTAGCAGCTTTCACTCCCCATAGCGAAGGGAGCTGTGTCTGCCAGATCTACCTATGCTGACGGAAGAGGAACCTTCTAGCATACCTAATCAGATCAAACAGTAAAACTGGTCACTTAGCACACCTGAAAATGCTTGTCAGAATCTTATTTTCCTGTTTTTCCTGTTTTGAGCTTGATAACGAACTATACTTGCATACTTACAAGTTCTACAGGGGTTAATTCACTGGGACTACCTTGAGGATAGAAATATTTGGAAGCACTGGAATTCCTGTTTCTCCAAGTGTGAGTGGATGTTATCTGTTCATGTCCAACTGTGTCTTTGATATCTTCAGATGGAAGGTGATGGTGACGCCCCAAGTCGTCTCATGCCAGCCATATATCACCGTTCTGGCACCAGTCCTCCTTTGACATCTGACCTGAGTACTATCAGTTGCTGTGCATTCAGTTGCCTACAAAAGCCAGCTTTTTGCTGCAGGGAATACCATTCCCTGTAGCTTCTGGCAGGGCTCTCCCCTCAAGACTGTCCGAAATGCTTGTTTCCATTGTAGAAGAGGCTTTCTTTGCTCATGTGTACCTTACACCTTTGAGGGCATCTCAGCGCTGCACGGAGACAGGATGGATAGCACTCACTGAATGAATGAACATATTATTTCATGTTTTTTCCCAGCTCATCTGTGTCATAGATGTTTCCAAAGTATCCTTTATATATAAAGCTTTCTCTTTTTGTGGACTGTTTTACGGTGGTGACCATGAAGCTATCTGAGACTTTCATATCAATGCATATATTTTTACTCTGCCCCCGTGAGGTGAGGAAATGACCCAAACCAATGCTAGAGGGGATTAAGACTCCAACAGGGATGTTGGATGTTGAGAGTCTCCCACAACTTCAGCTGCTTTTGTGAGGGATTCGCACCCTAGACAAATCTAGTTCAGACTCTCACACCAAGGTGAGACTCCCAGAGCTGATGGCAGTCGGTGGGGAACTGGGAGTACCCGAGCTGCCTAGAGCCACCTGAAAGCATTGCCCATCAGCAAGAGTAAACTTGAATGGCTGAGAGCAGCATTCAGGTGCCGGAGCCCGGAAAATGGTTGTCCCTGCATTCACTTTGCACCTTCCAGTCTTCCCAGCAAAAAGGCAGAATGAGGAAGAAAGCAACAGAGATGTAAAAAACCCTATTAGTCGTAAGTAGGCAGTTCCTCTCTGTGGGTTTTTTGAAAATCTTTCTCAGCAGCATCAATGTTCCATAGGAATTTTGTTCAGCCCCACTGATGATCATACAAATTTTGTTTCCCCACTAACTTCATCTGGAACTTCATCAAACCTACTGGCCAAATCCATGTCATTTTGTGCACCAAAACACTCTGAGTACTCAATTGGAGAGCCTTGATGCTCTGACTTATTTTTTTGTAAGTGTATACTCTTTTTAATGTGATTCCTGGGGAGCTTTGCACAAAACCCTTCTCCCTAAACACTCATGATACAGACTCCCATGTCATCAGTCAACAGGTCTGAACTGTTGGAGCCACACAACACAAGCCTGACATGTGTGCTGCAATGTGCTCTCAGACTAAAGGTGCCACAGTCTTTCTGAAAACTTGGGATAGACTCCCTAACAGCACCAAATTGTGAGAAAAATCAGTACAGGACATCTCAACCTCGCAGCAATAGTGGTAGCTGAAAAGTTAATTTTGCCAGTGGGCTTCTCAGTTAAGTTCAAACAGGGAGGGCTTCTGATTTCTGACAGAGGCTTAATAGCATACGAGTGGGATATTTCTTTCAATAGAATCCTGACAATAACGTCTACTAAGTTCCATTTGGCAAGGCTCGCAAAATAACATCTGCCAGTTGACATCACCTGGACCACCGGAAATTTTGCCCTACATTTTGAAATTATCTATTTACTATATGTTTTTTTTTTCTTTTTCTTTTTGAAAATTACAGAATTACTCTATTTTTGCTCACACTAAGGAATATAAACACATAAGGAAAAACTTTGCTTTTTTTCCAGACCTCATCATCATTTAATGCAAACAGTTTTGTCTATCCGACAACACCACTTCCGCTGAGGCCCAGTAGCTCGGTGCTGACTTTGCTTTTAAGCCATATTTCATCTAATTTTGGGAGGGAGCGTATTTCTCTGCTCCTCCAAAGCGAGAGCTCATAAAGAGATAAGACCGAGCTTTTCTTCCTGACAGAGTACTTCATAAATTTAGGTTTTGAGGCTTATATTTTGAATATCACCATCCCATGAAAGTAAATAGATAATTAGGCCTTTTTTTTTTTTTTTTCTTAACAGGGGAAGAAATAGCAAAGGGGAATGAGAGAGAGGTCCAGATCTCAGCCTGACAGCAGCAGTCTCTTGAAAGAGGCACTGTGGTGGGCAGTTTCGGTATGGTGATTTGTTTGATCTATTATAAAATCCTCTCTACCACTGTGTAGCTACCACCCACTTATATTTATTATGCAGTTTTATTTTGGCTTGGTAATATTTTTCTTGTGTTTATTTTAAAAGGTCTACATTTTGTGGTGACAGTCTCCCATTTTCCAAATTAACTGCTAGCAGATGTTGCTGTGTGGTGTGAGGCACACACAGCAGCTTAAACCGCCAAGGTCTGGATACTGGCTTAGAAAAAAAATATCTTTGTGTTATTCAAGCAAGTTTCAGGAGTGTCTATAAAGTGCTTATGTAGAATCTTATTCCGAAAATAAATTACTGTTGTTTTTATAGCTTTTAGATGGTTTTAGTGTTTGGAATTACTGCTGAAACCTAACAAGTCCGTACCACGCTTTAAGAAATGAAATATCATTTGAGCAGTGTTATTTAGGAAAGGATTAGCTGCTGATACATTATATATAGGCAAATGCAGGTAAGTCATACTTAGAGCTACAACTGCTTAGTATTGTCCCTTATAAAGTCCCTTCTACTGTCGCACACATCTGCTAAACCTTAGCTTTTGGAGCAAAAAAGGTTCAGTGTTAGCAGAGCACTTTAGTAGGCTATTTTTGAAACTATTGCTGAAAGTGAGATGGAGAAACGGGGGGTTGTGCTTTTCCCTTTGCAATAAGGTATTGCAATTTGGCTGGGCCGTTGTCCTGTTGCCAGGGATGTGCTTTTTGCCGCAACTGTGAAATTTCCACCAGCTGCGGACAAACCATGCACTTGTGAGAAGCTGAGGTTGCAGGGTGACGTGCTAGGCAGCTAACTAACCCATCCGGACCACTGATATATCATGCTACAATTGCTCATCCTGGTAACTAGGCAAGTTATAAGCACTCACTGTTCTCCCTGCCTTTCCTGAGTAGGGCAAGAGAGGGAAATAAAGGGTGTTACAGTGCAGCAAGTAATTAACTATCTACCTTGTTGCTGGGGTGCTCAGGAGCAAGTGTGGCTAAGGTTTTTAAGATCTATTTGTGTAAGTGTTAGTTAGGAACGACAGAAGTATAGTTGGTTCTGCATTAGAGCAGGGAGATGGACTAGAAAACCTTTAAAGTTTCCTTTTAAATATAGCATTCTCTGTTTTGCTCTGTAGCCTCCCTCCAAGAAATGAGTTACCCGTGTTGGCCCTGTTCGATACGCTACTGTAGAAGGGATGTCCACTAGATGTCACTGGTACTTCACTGAAATAAGATATAAAAAGCCTTTTCTGGTAGGTCGTTAAAGAGGTGGTGTACAGGTGAGCATCATCGCTGTGCTTGCACCCCTCAGCGCTGCTCCTGCGCTAAGGCTTGTACCACTTTTCCATGGATATCCTATGTTGAGTCGAGGAATGGAGCCATGCCGGGGCTTGCGTGTGGTGGGTGATACCTCGCACAAGTTCAAGACCATAAAATTAGACTGTTACATCGTAAAGTTTTGGACATCGTAAGGTTTTGGAGAGCATGTGGGCGGGCACAGTAGTGCTATTGGGATTAGTGCTGTGCAAGTGCATCAGGGCAAATGCGCGTCTTCTTGTGAACGTATTTCAATGGTGCTGTATTTACCAGGATTGCTAAGGGTCTTACTTTCTCATCTTTTAAATGCAACAGCTAATTCTGCATTTTATTCTAAGATAAAACTTTGTGCCGTTAAGGAGTATATAGACTCTTTTGTGCTTTTTCCCTTTTGAAAAAACTTGTCCTGATATGTCCAGTAATCCTGTTAAAGAAGGGTTATCACAAAGATGGCAGATAAATGGAAGCTGGTCTTCACCAGTGTTTTTAATGCAGAAGTTGGACAAATTATATCTGCTTTATTTCACTTGACCTACTAGAGGTTCCCTCCAGTTAAATCACCTGTAGTTGGCCTACAGTTGACCCTTTGTTGACTTGTTTAATCATCTGCCTCATTTTCAGAACAGGTTGTGAGCGTTCAGACCTAAATCAGTCCTTGAAAAGGTCCTGTCATTAGGCAGTAAGGCTCATACCTGATAATCTGCCCGTCACATAATATGAACGCAGATGACAATCACTTACCGCTTTTATGTCATGATATAAGGCCGAAATTGCCTAAAATGAGGAAGAAAGCCATTATTTAATCAATGGAATTGCGTCAATTGAGTAAAATTTGTCTCTAGTGTAAACAAATGGAATGTCTTTGCGCTCTGTGAAAACAAGACTAAATTACTTGCAGATCTTGCAGATAGAAAAACATAGGAAGTGGACTTGCAGGCTGACACATTCAGGGTTTCAGAGTATGCATTTAAAATAATTATCCAGATTACCCTGGATTACTTAATATATTTTTTGCATCATGTGTATGCACTTTTATTTTTCAAACAGTAAAAGCAGTATTAGTCTATTTTTCAGTCATGTTTGATTACTTGAGAAATTCCTTAGAACCATGCAGGATTATTACCAATAAATGTACAGTAGTTAAATAAGAAAATGTTAAAAATCGGTTTTAACTTTTAAAGGTGAGTTGAAGAGCATTCATCAGTGTGTCCCAGAACAGAGAAATTTTTGGTACATGTACATAATAAGAGACTTGATGTGAGAGAATGATCTTTCATGAAAAATAATAAATAAATAAAGAAATCTAAGTTTCTTCCTTGTAGTCCCATACATACATAAATAGTGGAACACAATAAATAATTTAGCCATTTCTAGATTAATTCATTTACCTGATTACCCAGTTTTTAGTACCATGAACACTCAATCTTTAGTGGCTACCTCCTGAAGAACAATCTATACATTGGAAAAGCAGAAGCTGACTGGGTTATTGGGATATCAGCCTGCAGGTATTTTACATATCCTTAAGTTTTCCACAGGTCCAATGGAAGAAAATGTAAGTGTGCTAAAGCTGTATGTTTCTGATCTGTAAACAGCACAATTTCTTACTTGCTAAAGTAAATTTTATTTCCACTTTTGTAAGTGGCCTAAAGTGACCAGCTGGAGTAAGATAAGCCATGCCTCTAGAATGCAAGATATACCTACGTAAGTCTTCCTTACTGATTCAGAAATTTGGATTGCTCCACAGAAAAGTTTATAGGAAGAAGCTAGTCTGGGAACTATGTATTTAGTTTTTGGTTTTTTTTTAAAGCTCCAGGTATTTAGTGGTTTATTTTTTTTGTAGGTAATATTGAGTGATTGGAGGATACATTGTGGAAAAGGCAATAAATGTGGGTGTAATGTGTAGATTTTGGTTCAAGAGGCTTCCAGGACAGCCCCTTTACTCAATGAATGCCCGAAGAACCAAGTTGAAAGACATTTAATAATCTCAGCACTTTGTAAGAGTGGTCCTTAACCGTGACACACGATAGCTGACAAGTAAAAGGGGTGGGGGGGGCAAAATTTCAGCACCAAAGATCACAGAAAAGGTATAGATATATGCAGTGCATTAGTCCTCCCCTTCCTCTTCTTTGGGTTATCGTTATGCAGGGTTTTTGAGGGGGTAGGGTCCACAGCAGGGAAAGAGCTATCAGTCAAAAGAGTCTGCACCTCACTGCTATGGTGTCCTCTTCTGCCATCGTCTGTGCCAGGCTCTGACTTGAGGAAATCAACTCCCCTGCTTTTATGCTAGCTGTGTGCAGAAGCTCCCTTCAGCATGAGGGTGTAAGGCGTGACTGTGGTCCATGCAAAGGTGGGACTAGCTGCCTACTCTCTTCATCATCTGTGAAGTTACGCAACATGGAAGAGAGCATTTGAAAGAAGATGGGCTGCATCTTTTCTGTAATTGTGGTCAGGGAACAGCAGTTGTGGTGGTGTTTTCTTCTCAGATTCATTTTCAGGAATATAAAAGGAGAAAGAAATGGCTTCTTGGTGGAGCTGGAGATTTGAAGTCAGAGCTCTTGGTTCTTTCCTTGACCTTCCCAATACAGGAGCTGCAAATTACAAACCAAAGTTACAGAAGAAACAGTGGTTCCTTGCTGCCCCAAAGTGTTGGGTCTGGATTTCTGACGATGCACAGAGGGCGAGCTCGTCACCATCTAATTCTTATTCATGTGTGATAGTAACTATCATGCTCTCTCCCTGCACTGTGGAGGTGAACCCTCCACAGAGGGATACGAACTTGAAACTCCTTTGGTTTATTTGAACATCTGCAGCTCTCTCCCACGTCTTTCTTCAGTATCAGCCTTAAAATTGCAATCTGGCTAAACACAAGTCAGCGGGTTTCTTGCCACTGGGGTTACTGTATAGCCATTTATTCAGAGCAGCCAGACTTTCTGTATTTCCACAGTGGCAACTTTAACTGGACCAGATCTTAAATTCCACAGGTGGCCTCTTGCAATGGCGTGTGTTTCCCATTTTACACTGGTGGTATAAGCTAAGGGATCCTCTCTTCACGCAAATCTTATGGTGAGGAGAGATGGTCCATCCAGCTGAAAACAGAGTGGAAGGGTGTGAGTGCGAAGGCTTTGGGTAGGAGGGTCTGTAAGTCCTGGGGGACAGTTCATATTATCCTGGATTTTGAGAAATCAGCAGGAAGTCGACTGCCAGCTCCAGTTTCATTAGGGTGATGCTCCCTGAAACACCCTTGGCAGTTAGCTTCGTTTACAGGTCAGTGTAATGATAAAGTTCACTTCCTTTTATTGGAGGGGCTGCTTTGGATATCTGAATATGTTTATTCAGAAATGTCTGACATAGTAGCCGATAAAGAAAACACTATGCTAGATTTTCATAAAATAAATACATCTCATAGCCAATAATCAGAGTGACATCTATCTATTTGTCTGAGAATCTGAGTCCTACCACTTCTAATTTCATGCCCTAGGGTCTTGTTTCCCTTCTTTTGTCATTAAAGATAATTTATTACCTTTTAACTGAATTAAAAAAAAATGCTCTTTATTGTTATGCTCTGCATAGTAAAGCATACTTAAGCAGCAAGGTAGGGAAATCTGCACCTTGAGAGAGTATCATGTTGTGCTGAGACTTCTGAGAGATTAGCTTTTGAAGAACCTCTTTGTTTTTATTCCGAATATGATCCGGTCCTGGGGATTTAACTTTCTTCTTCAGATCTTTATGTTTGCATGTTTCCTTATCAGAGGAGGAATAAGTTTAGGGCATGAGCCTGTAAATCTGTTTTCACATAATTTATTAAGAGTCACATGGTACTGGTGCCATTGAAGGGAAAGATGTTGTTTATCTTTTAATTTTACAGTGACATCTAGTCCTTTCAACATGGTTTTCATCTTTAGAGCTCAGTGCACTATTCTGGTTTCCCACACTATGATTGTCCAGGGATCGGCGGGTCTGTGAATAAAACGCACGTAAATTTTGTTCTCTTTCTGCTTGGTCACTCCCCTTTCTGCATCTCCTTACAGTGCCAATGAAGTCAAATTGCATTTAGTAACACAAGATCGGCTCTTTGCTGGGTAGCCTCGGTTGGGTAGAGGAACAGAAGTTTAGAGGATCTTATAAGTCATTCGGGTGTTCTCTCAAGCCAGCTTTCTGTGTTCAGAGGCCAGATAATTATCCTTTTGTTTGAAAGACTGTTCTCCTCCATTTTCCACAAAGAAATCTGAGGAGTTTATTGTTTCCGTGTTGTGATCCCTTAACAGTTGCTGAGGTTTGTGAATGACTATTTCTATCGTGAAAACGCTATGGAATACTTTGTGGGATTTGCAGAAAAATGTTTCTGGTTTCCTCCTCCTTCCTTCCATTAACACTCTGAATATCCCAGGGAGAGATTTCAGCTGTGTTCAGAACCACAACCCGTAACAAATGATGGCGTGCTGGTGTGTCACGCAGCCAGGAACAGTGTGACCATGGGAAATCGCCCCACGTGTGCCACATATGAAGCAGGCTGCTCATGGTTAGGGCTGATACTGATGTGCTGTAGAATGAAGAGCTCCTCAAGCATCGGAGCAATATGGAGGTGCAGATAGACAATGGAGTGCCACCATGATGGAGGGAGAAAAGTTTGGCTTTTTAAAAATCAATGCTCTCCTCTGAAAGATTAATCCTCTGCAGAAAAAAAGAAAAATAAACTTGACTTCTTACTTGAAACTGAGGCAAGGCCAAAATCTGACTGTGTCATGTCCTGTGTAAGGAGAAGGTAATGCCTTTACAATGTTTTGTTACAGGAGAGAGGACACCTCTGCTGACTTTGTGGGGGGTAGACAAACAGTCCAATTCAGCTTGCACAACCCAAAGCCACCCCCTGTTGAAGAGGGGAGAAGCTGGACAAAAGTCAGCTTTGAAAGTGGATTTGAAAGCTGTGAGTAGTTAATTTAGATGCCATTCTTATTAGGGGTTCAAGCATTAAGGGATCAGAAGTGGAGTGATCCCTTAAGGTCTCTAGTTTCCATGTCCATCTCCTGTTGATGTTAATGAGGAAAAGGGCTTATAAGGTAAAAACCAGTAAATATGGCCTCTGAGGATAAGCACAGTTGTGATTTCCCAGGCCTTTGGATCCTACTGGGAAACTTTCAGACAAAAAGGCAAAAAGCTTTCCTATTGCCAAAGGTTCACGTACTGTGTTTAAAAGGGGCTTCCTCCAGGTTTCTAAAGGCAGCTGATCAAAGGGTGGCTTTGTGCAGCGAGCACACCACCCTTCACGTCCACCCAAACGGAGCTGCTCTCCTGTGGTGGTGGCAGCAGCGTGGCCGAGTGCTAGCCCATGCTTCCCATGGAGCTGCCTCGCCAGGTTGCTCCTCGGCCCTGTGGGCAGCAGCTCTCAGCAGGCAGCTGCCCTCTAGTCAGGTTGGTTTTAGGTAAGCTTGATAAAAAGATCGCAGTCTAACTGTGGGGAAGAAAGTGCCAAGGTTTGGTTTTTGTTGTTTTTTTTTGAGTACTTGTAAACAGTAACCTGGAAACTGAGTTATAGCAGGCTCCGAAGACTGAGAAATGGTGGCCCGTCATTCCAGTAGCTGGGGCTCTGGTTTGACGTTGTCGGCTCAGCTCTGACATGAGCGTGCGAATGTCTTGCTTGGAGCAGAGGAGCTGTGCTCCAAAGACAGCTTTTGGGCTGGGTCTGAAACCCCAATTTTCATACAACCGAAGGAGTCATGGTTCCTGCAAGAATCGACAGGAGCTGCAGGTGCCAATACTGGTGAACAGCAAGACTTGATTCAAGTTGGACACTCTTGGGTTCAAGTTATCAGTAGAGAATGCTGCTTCTAGTGTCCATGCAATTCTCTTGAGGATGTGGGATGCTGTCAGGCTTGGCTGGCAGACTGATACTTGCCTGTGTTTTTGTGACTCCTCAAGGGATTGAACAACTGTACGTTACTGTTGTTATTACAAATCATAGTATATTTATTTTATTATAACTTGGGCAATGTTTTATTCAGAGCAGCTCAACCCATCTTCTAATATCTATGAGTTATGATTTGGTTCCCTGACAGTCATTTCTTCAAAAACTTGGTGCTGTAGGTTTTGCCTTGCTCAGTGAGACGGTCTGAGCTCCTCTGGCCTTGGGAGCAGCGAATGTAAACATGTAACACTACAATTCACAAATGGCATCGTATTTACAGTGCAAGGTTCTGGTTCATCTCTGTGTTTCCATTCATGCTCCCATAACCCCCTTTATTTCAACACAGCTGATCTGGAAACATATAGATGATAGAGAAGTTGACAAAATGCCCGTAGGCCACTACTAACAGTTGAAGTCATTTAGCCACCTGACTCAGCCTCTCAGATGGCAAAAATTCCTCCGCTGCAGTAAAATTATGTGGCCTGTATACTGGGATCTATCTTCATTACTTGCATATTATATTGTGCTTAAAATGATGATTAAAGGAGAGTCAGTATGGTAGAAGGAAGGAAGGAAGACAAAAAATGCAGAACGCTTGGATTCATTAAGAACCAGAAGAGATTGTGCTTTGCACCCTCAGACCAGTTCCTTACCCGTTCTGCAGAAACACATGCTGCGGCTTCTTTAAAATCCACTGCCCAGAGAACAAAATGTTGCTGGCTTTTGCTTTTTTTTCCCTCTTTTTTTTTTTTTCATACCGTAACTCTCTGATTAGTCCTGTGGTTTCTGTATGAATAAACCTGTCTGCATGTCCACCTACAAACACATGTGTTGTTACTGACACAATTCAAGATTCTTCAGCTTGTGTCCTGGTTTCTTTTCAAAATACAATAGGGATGATGATTATTACTTGTATGACACTAGGCCTAAAAGCCCTCTCCTGGGCTTTTGCTCAGTTACTCTTACTTCCAGGAACTGTATAAAAACCGGAGCAAAGGCAATATTTGTGCATATTGTATACTTTTAAAGTAGTTATTCTAAAAGTGCAAAAATTCTGCTAAACTGTGAGACAAATTATCTTTTGTTCAACTGCATTAGCTCTATACCAGGATTGAAAAATATGACCAATTTATTTGACCGTAGATGCTCTTTATGCTGCCCTTGGTAACTTCAGTGCTGGGAATGAATTAAATGAGAACTTGCCTGTTGGAAGAGGTTGCATTTCAGAGGATACCTTGATAATTCATTTTTCCTGAAAAAGACACCATGTCTTAGTTATTTCCTTGAAGGAAATTCTGGTTCCTCAAAGCCTCGTCTGCTGCTTAGGTAAGTTCAGGTTTCACAGGAGAATAAAAGGCCAGACTTTGGGATGTCACAAGAAGTTTTTGCAGGGGCCTAATGCAGCGTGAGCCAATTTAGCAAATATTATTTGTATTTATTTTTCAGAGCTACCTTTTGAAGGAGGAATTAATTTTAGCCTAACCTGTTTCTAGCTGTTCTTGCTTGGATAGAACTTTCCAGTTATTTGGAAGCTTTTTTTCTACTGATGATCTTTACGCTGATAAATAAAAACAAATACTAGAAGGCAGCGGAACTCCTAGAGAGTCATCTAGCTTATATAGCTGCTCCTTCCCTGGGTATCTACCACTGCCTCCAGGGAGGAGGATGCAATGAAACCGTAGACGCTCCTTTGAGGAATTCTCACTGAGCTGTTGACAAGTTCTTCATGGGCTGTGGACAATATACCACTATGCACTTGTGTCACACCACAGGGCCTCCCATTGACGCTTATCCTTTTCGTTTGGCCTCTGACCTCCGCTGCTTGCCACTTAGTGAAGCGGCAGTTCAGAAAAGAAAGCAAAAGTCAGGCCAAAGTAGTTTTCCATCTGCCTTGCATAACCTAGCTTGTACTTAACGCTATTTTTTCAAATTGCTAAGAATTAAAACGGATCTTATTTAATTTTCTCATTTTGAAATAAACCCCATTCCTGATGGGTGGACAAATGGACAAAATAGCATCGTTTCCATGCAACCTAGATGTGTGAATTTTCACTCTGACATCATAATTTTCCTTTTTCTTTTCTTTTTTTTTTTCTTTTTTTTATCAGAGGTAATCCAGAACCAACCCCAGAGAGTTAAAAAATGTACAAATGCAAATTTACAGGTTTGGTCCCTCTACAGTTTCTGACTGTCACATGTGTTAGTGATCTGCACTTGGGCTAACTGAGCTGAAAGCAGAATGTCACGTCTAAGTACAGGTTAGACAATCCATGCAGCAGTGATTTTGAATGTGAGCATTTCATTCATTTGGTTAATTAAAACACTCCGTTACAATTTTTCGGTATATAAATACCTGTCTTTGAAGCCTGGAATGGAAATAATTGTATTGTGCTGGATCTGTGACTGTAGGGCTACGGCACCCCAGCTCTTCTCACAGTGATACCAAAGAATAACTTCAATGGCCTCCAAGTCTGCTAATTGAATTACTGGATTACAGGGATGTTGAAAACCTTCTGCCTTTAACCAGGATTCTGTTGTGTTCAGGTGGTGTACAAAATCAGAATGAAAGATCACCTCTCTTGACATGAGGGCTGGAAAATAACCCAACAAGCCTCCTCCGTACCCCTCCTCCCACTGATTTTGGAAGTGGTCATCAAAAGAAAGGGTAGAGCTAGAGGGTGGGGAGATGGTGATTTAATTAGAGATCTAAGGGGTCATTTTTTCCCCCCCAGCATGTAGTATTGTAATTCAGCACATTTCCAGTGACAGCTATTGATGTGTGATGATTACAGGCAGACAAGAAACTGGCCTGTAGGTCCACCCTTCTAGACTTAGATGATGGCAGAGACAGAACCCTTTGCTTTTAAGAATTAGCAGTTTGCCCACTTTGTTGACAGTTAAACTGATCTAGATAAAAGATTCAGTGAAAATGAAATTAGATGAAATAGGTAGAAAGTCTAAATGAAAAGGTAAAGCGAATGTTAAAAGTGGACAGTGGTCATTTACAAAGCAGGCAAAACTTTGAAAATAAGTTCAAGAGATTTAGGAACATAGATTTCATTCAAAGTTGGCTGGATTTGTATTCTAAACCCCACATAGAGTTTTTGAGTGTTTTCTCTCAAAAGTGAGGGTGTTTAACAGAAAGAAAAAGTATTTAAAATATTTAGTTTTGAAGTTTAAAATGCAGAACTTCAACTGGGGAATGACTAATTGAACTTTAAAGATGTTTACTTAGTAAATCTTTGGTTTTGATCAGGGCTTTCACAGTTTTACTTAGTGGGGGTGAAGTCAGAGTATGGCTTTCTTTCATTCATTCAAAAAAGGAAAGAAGATTCTGACTCTTAACTGGCTGGAAGAGCTCATGATTTAAGAAGTGATCTTGTACGTGAGGGTGGGGAGATATGTGATCTGTGATTTTGTAAAAAAATTTTTTTAACACTTGCTTTTGGCAGGAGCATTACAAAAAATGACAATCAAACCAAAACATGTCTTAGCGATGATTAAATATCAAGGCACCAGCGGTGAAAGGAAGCCGCTGGATATCCTAACAATTTAAGTTAATGCTGTAATCAAGTTACCTTCATTCTCTCCTTTGTTTCGTTAGCATAGAAATAGCGGCCCGTGCTGAGCATTTAATCCTTTTGCATGCCTCTCCGTGAGCTAAGAAGGTGGTCCTTGCTTAAAACAGATAGACAATCATCAGACTGCTGAGGCGGCCAGTTGTAGCTTCATTCACCCTGGTGCTCAGTGGATGCCAAGTGTTTGCAGGATCAGGGCCAATATTTATAACTTCAATCAACTGCATAGCTCCTTTGCAGTTCTTGATTCTTAACAGGTGCTCTCCCCCTGCCCGCTGCTCTGCAGACTGTGAAAGCAATTGGAGGTATTATGGTTAGACACTAAATACATCATGAAGATTAACTTGATAAATGATCAATTCTGGCCCCGTGCTTGAAATTTAAGTCAATTGTCTGGATGAAATGTGTAAATCCCTGTATAACAGACATTTATCTCTTTCCAGACTTTTCAGTGCTCTGCACAAGATGAAAGCAAGCAAGTGGATAATCTTTTCTGGAGGTGATTCTGTATTTTTTTTTCTTTTATAGGGATAATTTCCTGGGGTGTGGTGTCCAGCTGTGTGCCTACAGTGTATGTCAACAATAACGGACACAGGTACTTTGGCGAGTGGCTCCACTGGTGAAGTTCTGAGTAACCTAGGATCTGGTAGATATCCCAAGCAGAAAATGAGATCTGCCCTTCCAGGCATTCCCACTAATGTCCTACAGGTCACATCCCTGTGCTTGGGGCTTGCCCTTGGCAAGAGTGATGGGAGTATTTATTCTTCCTAATAGCCTGCAGGAATTGTGCTGCGTAGGCTTTAGTGGGAAAATTCTCTTTTTCTCTTACCTCTTTCCCTCGCCCCCTCTCTCCTGACCCTAGCTTCTCCCCTTCTTTTACCTTTTCTGGAGGGATTGTACATTTTCAAAGTTTAATGCTTGCTTATTTTCCCATTGCTCCCTAAGTGGCACAGCTGAAGTATTACAGGCTGGTCATCAAAGCAGCTTTAAAAAGGGAATAGTCAGGAATTCACATCTGTGTGAACTATGTGTCTTTGCATAGCAATTTTTGCAGGTTATCAGAGCAAAATATGACTTGCTTTGACAGTGGTCCCATCATAAGCTCTTACCTTCAGGAATTCAACCTCCTACTTTTACAACCTATTCACAGTCCCTTTGGAAATTTTAAACACAGCATGTTAGGATGTTGGTTAACAGCAAATAAACCTGTGCGCTGACCTGCCCATGTGCTAATAATAAGTCATGAGTCTGCTTTTTAAGAAACTCTGTCACAAATGGTGGTTGAAAAAATAAATGAATGACCAAATTCCTACAGATAAGACCATCCAGATGGGACTGCTGGGGGATAGGTTAATGAGTTGGCCCTGCGGCCTTGACAGTCTTCCTTTAAAAAAAGGGGCACGTGTTGTTCAGAGGAGCCCATGGCCTCTATTTTCCAAAGGTGAAATTTGCCACGGAGTGAAGGGCCAGCGAAAGGTCTCTGCCTCAGGCTCACATGGGGCTTGACTGATAGATAGGGCTTGTGCTAGTGAACCTCATTTTTAGGGAGTAAGCTAGCCCTTTTGGTGAGTTCCTGAAGAGCAATCAAGCCTAGGAGCGAGCATTTTGTACAGGCTTTTGATAAACTTCTGGTCCTTAAGGATTTGCAGAGGCATGCGTTTATGGATTAGATAGGGGATGTATGATTATCTTCCTTGTACCTTTTAATGACTGTGCATAAAGACTGCGTATGTGGGAAATACGCCATCATTTTTTGCAAGAATTGGATGCCTTTAATTTCTAGCTTTGTTCTTTTGTTATACCACTGTAGTAATTAGTTCCACTTTTCCATAATACTAATCAGTTCAGCAGTTTCTGAAAGGAGTTTTTGTACTGCAGAAATTACTTCCATTTGCATGGAGTGTTGGATTTGCTTAAAATAAGATATGACGTTTTTGGCCAGTAGACACACCAGATATTAGGTACCTTTTTCGGCTGGGGAGGGGAGAGGTGTTTAAAGAATAGCACTAGTAGAAGCAACAACGATGTGCAGCTATTATCTCTATTGCAGTAACATTTCTGTTTCTGAATGGGGGTGTGTGGTGACTCCGTTGCTTTATGCCTTGGACAAAAACATAGTATGGATAACAACAACTAAACTCCTTGGTCTTGGAAGTTGCTTCCTCTTTTGGCTGATGGACAATTTGCAGAGTTAGTTCCATGATTTCTAGTGTCTCAAGAGTGCATTAGAGTTTCACAGCAGGAGATTTGTAAAAGGGAAAGGAATGGTGTACGGGGAATTAAAAGGTCTGTAAAACTAGAGGCTTGCTCTCCTGTGAGGAGTGATCTTGTCTAAATCAATAAACGTCCATGGTCTGTGTTTTTCAGCTGTGATTATTAGGACTGTGTGTTCAGTCAGTGTGCTCTGAACAGAGCCAATATTGGCTTAATAACACAAAAAAATGTATTTACAGATATTTGTCCAAATTCTGAATAACTGTTCCTTTTGTTCTCTGTCCTTTGCTGTTCCCAAACCATAATGCAAACAGGTTTTGGCTCTGAGTCCAGTGAAGTATTTCTAAGCATGCTTAACTCCAGGCACATGACTACTCCGGTTAACATTTGTAAAACTTTCTGCAGGCTTAAAGGTAAGCACATGCTCAAATGGTTTGCTAACTCCGAGTCTCATTTTTCCTGCGTATTTAGGAGAACATTATTTTTAATGACTGTGCAATGCACAATAAAAGATGTTCTTGAATAGAGATCATTATTATCTGTCATTCTTTTTCTGTTATTCTGTATTCATCATTACCGATGCTCCTGCTGAACTCTTTATCTTGAATCAAAAATTGTAGCAAAGGGGCATCAATGAAGAGTTGCACTTTGACATAACAAGTAGTCAAAGCCAATGACTAAGCAAAAATCTTTAGGATCCAAGATTTCTTTTGCAGAAATGCGGTGTAATCATGTGGAAAAATGAAATATAGCTAAAGAATAAGAAACTGGGAAATAAGTGGCTATGTGTATGTTTTTACTGTAAAAGGGTATTTTCTTTAACCCCAGCTTAACTGGTGTCTGCCAAGTCTGACCCTGCAAGGTCCTACAGGCATTACAAATTTCTACCATTTGGTAGCTAAGCAGGCTTAACCCTCTTGCACTCAGCGGTGACTGACTTTGCCTACTCCAATCTCTTAGAAAAACTATAGTGCTTAGCTTCCATTTAATAGCGTAAAGTTATGCAACTACCACAGCAGAACCAGAGTAATGTTGGCAGTGAAGGGAAAACCTATTTTCATTTACAATAATTATTAAATCGGTCTAATTCCAGGGTAGCAGCTAGGGAAATGAAATTCATGGGTATTAGGCAAAGGTGAAGTCACAGCTGAATTCTTAAAAGTAAGAACACGAAACAGAAAACCAACTAGCTGGTTAGGAGGACATGTTGTTTATGAGCTGTTTGGTTACATTTTCTGCTGATCCATCTGCCTGTGGAAATCCTTTAGCATCCCTTGAAGACTAAAATATCATTCTGAAGATAGAGGCAGGATTCAAGCAGTACCATTCTCCTCCGGTATCTTCTGATGAGGTGTCAGCTTCCTTTTGGCAGAGTCTGGAGGATAGATAAGGGACTGTGGTTACAGGCCAAAGGGCTTTTATGACAAGGTGAGAAAGAGAAAGTTTCAGATTAGCAGGAATTTGTATCTTTATTGTGCTTTTAACTTCAGTTTCAAATCTTAAAACAGATTTTCACTGGTACATGAACTCAGTGAACTAATGTCCTATTGCATTTTAATTTCATCACTCTGACTCTCTGACTTCAAAGCCTTTTCCAAGTCTAGAGAAAAGTTCACAATCCGCTTAGTTTGGATACAGAAATGTGGGTTTGTTGTATGTGGTCACAAAACAAGGAGAGCTCTTCAAATAGATCGGCTAAGAATAAAAAAGCCTACTCTATGTTTTGAAAGATCCATTGTATTTGTACCTGGATAATGAATAATCTTAACTCGCTCTTCAGTCTTAAAGTTAGGACTCCTCATTTTTAAGGAAACAAATAGAAGCCTCAGAGGTAGGTGTTTAAACTAATTGAAAATAAAATTAAGTAAATCAGTAAAAAAAATTATAAAAACCCCACAAGATATATTTCTTTCCTCTCCCTAACTCTCTTTCCCCTAGTTGTCTTATTCTCTTATTTTGTTCATCCAACAAAGTTTTTAGATTTGCAAATCTGTCCCACAAATTCAAGTTTTGGAGCTTTAAAATTACAACCTGTCTATAAAATTGTTAAGACTGTCCATCAGATCAGATGGAAATCTAATAAGTGCAGTAGTATCTCACCACTTAGGGATCATACTCAGCATTTCGTGTGGTCATTTTGGAGATAAAAGTCACTGGTATGTGAATTCAATTATTTCACATACATAAAGGTTTCCAAATGACTCCCAAGTTCCCATATTTTAGGTGCACCCGTGTCTGTTATGTTACTTCAGGGAGTGTCAACCGTACTTTGACTTTGTGGGAAATGAGATCAAAAAGAAATAAGATTTGCTTTCTTGGGAAAGGACAGTTAGAGACAGTGGAGCTGGTGAAAATTCAGGAGGGTAGATTTTAAAGTCCCTTTCTCTAGGTTGTTGAAAGAATCCATATAGACTGAGAAAATGGTATTATTACTAATGCTGCACCGTATAGAAACTGCAGAGCAGAAATTAGCAAAGAATATTAAGGAGAAGGCCCCAGGTCTTGGCCTGAAAGTTTCTCAGAAGTCGTGAGAAACTTGGCTCACTGTCTTTTTCACCCACCCACTGCGTGGGTCCAAATACAGTCCCTGATTCAGGTAGTAAGTCAGGTGCAAATACTGTTCTTGTGGTGGTCCGTCAGACCTACCAGTCCCTTCTCATTTATGGTAGGGTGCTCTGTACATTAACAATAATTTGGCCTCTGGTGCTTTGGGGCAGCTTCCACCATGAGGCAAGTAGTGGCCAATACTAATATTGGAACATACCTGAACTCTGGTTCTGGATGTGCATATCAGCCCACAAACCCATCTCCATCAGAATCTGCCGAGGTAGATGAGTGAGCCAGTGCTGAAAAATGCCACTTCTCTATGTGGTCCAGGGGGACTGCTGGGCACCCAAATGTTTTTCAGAGAAGGACATTTAGAAGCCTAAAAATAGATACAGTTCCAACTTCAGGGGCTTACTTCAAAAATTTTTGTAGTCCTTATATGGGCAAAACAAATATCAGCTTTGGAGTTTTCATGATGTGAAGGCTGCTGAATAGGCATGTGGCTATTTTTTCACTTACTCAAAAACAATTTGTTTATTTCTGCTATATCTTAGTGTATAATATTACCATTCAATGGTAGATGAATATATAAACAATCCTAGGTTGGTGTAAAACAGCAGCATCCATCAAGAGTCTGGCCCTGTATGCTCACTTGCATTATCTGAATTTCTCTTAACTTTTCCTTTTTTGTGAACTATATGAAGTCTCTGCTCCTCTCATATCTGTGCAAGGAGATTTATTTGGCAATAAAAATGTCTGCTTAAATTGAAAGTTCATTTATTTACTTTATAGAAGTGAGTAGCCTTCAATAAATCAGTCTTTCTTTTTCTTTCCTATTATTATTTATTGTTTACATTACTGTAACAGACATGTCTCCTGTAAAGCCTTTCAGCTTTAATCCACCAAAAGGGGGAAAACATGATGTTGAAGTACATTTGAAGCAAAGGAGCAGCGGACCTCTGAATTTGACTCCCCACCAATGGGCAAGGGACTGCTCTCTGTGCTGTCATTCAGTACCAGAAAAAAGCAATTTTCACTTGCTTTTTGGGGCAAGAATTATTGCCTCTTTATAGGGGTGCTGAGGGCCAAGAAGGGAAGGACAAGGGTATCCAAGAGGGATGTGTGGCTCCTGTCACAGAAGGAATGGCAGAAATTAGGCTTGTGCTGCAGTAAAAATGCTGCATAAACCTCATAGTTGGTTAGGAATACCTCATGTAAAAATCCAGATGCCTGTTTATAGCCTTAGACACCTATGTGTTTTAAAAACTTGACTCTAAAAGTGTCTTCTGGGAGGAAGATTTAGGTCCTTGGTCACAGCTGAATACCTTGTCCCTTGGAGTGCTGGAGTGTGGCGTGGGGATGGCGATTCCCATGCACTCAGTAAGGAGTTGTTGCTCTTAGGCAGAATGTAAATTACTTTCATTTTGTATGCTTTCTGCTTTGTACATTGGAGTTGGTAACTGTGCGCCAATACAGACTTTTATTATATGATTTAAGTACATTCTTATTTAACCTCATTGATGTCTTGGGTGACTTCATCCCTTCTGTAGATGTTTCACCTCTTTGTCTACACTTTAGTGCTTGTACTGCTGAAAACCGTTCAAGTGCACCAGTGATTGAAAGACCCCGACTAAATGTTTTCTAAAGAAAAGCAGGACAAGTCTGTAAAATTGGTTGCAAAATGTACTTATCAATGTGTGCAGTGGTATGGTATGTACTCTGTGTCATGTGGCAAGAATCCCTGGTCTGTCCCTGCAGCTCTTCCTTATGTTGAAATTGCTTTCAACCCTGATGTTATTTCTGTCTTTGTTTTTGGCAGCAGAGTTAGCAAGTTGAAATTTTGAAAGGCGGGGAATGAGAGAGATACAGAACTGCTTGGCGAAGAGGTCAGAAAGGACAAGCTAGCTGAAAGCAGTCGGGACTGCTAATGCATTCCTCTTCCGTCTCGTCACGGGGCAGAGGAAGGCGAAATCCTACATGGAGCCCAGAGGTCCCTTCCCCCCACTTTCATCTCACCCACCCTATAAGCTTCGTGTCAAAGCCAACCTCTTCCTGCAGGAGGATGACTGGATGTGATTCCTTTCAGAGGCTGTCAGCGCTTCTCCTGTAACTGCCCCGTGGAGATGCTGTTGAGTGACATGAAACACTTTTTCTCCTGACAGGATTAGCAAGCCATCTCTCCACACTGCCCAGCTTCCCCTTCTGCCTTCACTGGCTCTCTCCATGTGGCCAAAGAGGCGTATTTGGGTCTTGGATAGAAAAATAACATCGGGCCGCTTCTCCCATGTTTGATACTGACAGAGGAACTCTGTTATTAGAGGAAACTTTCACTCTTCGCACAGCAAATTAACCCATTTTTTGAGCAAGAACAGGAATTGTTAGTTGATGTCCATTTCTTTAATGCTTCTCCATTTAGATCCTGTGGAAGTGTAGGGATTGCCCAGCATTATGCTCAGTCTGTGGTCCTTCCAGATGAGTTTCTGCTCTGACCACAGTCTCATCAGGAGTTCTGTAGGAGGGAGAGTGCAACAGTAGTGGTTAGCCTGTCCCAGTGGAAATGCAGTGACTGATCTCTGATAACGGAAAACTTCCCTTTTTCTGGGAAGATATATGGGAAAATATATTGCCAATGGGACTCCCAGGATCAGGATTTTTATCCTGGATATTCATTTTGACTCCTTAACTAACGGTGTAAGATGGACAGAGAGATGCACAAGAAGGACGTGGACATGTTGGAGTGGGTCCAGAGGAGGACCATGAAGATGATCCGAGGCCTGGAGTACCTCTCCTATGAAGACAGGCTAAGAGAGCTGGGGTTGTTCAGCCTGGAGAAGGCTCCAGGGAGACCTTATAGCAGCCTTCCAGTACCTAAAGGGGGCCTATAGGAGAGATGGGAAGGGGCTGTTTGCAAGGGCATGTAGCAACAGGACGAGGGGCAATGGCTTTAAACTAGAGCAGGGTAGGTTTAGATTAGACATCAGGAAGAAGTTGTTTACAATGAGGGTGGTGAGGCACTGGAACAGGTAGCCCAGAGAGGTGGTGGAGGCCCCATCCCTGGAGACATTCAAGCCCAGGCTTGATGAGGCTCTGAGCAACCTGATCTAGTTGAAGATGTCCGTGCTTACTGCAGGGGGGTTGGACTAGATGACCTTTAAAGATCCCTTTCAACCCAACGCATTCCATGATTCCATGTTTTTAGGCATGCCAGGGAGTGATCAGTCTAGCAGTTTGCTGGAGGGAATCAAGAAATTGGTACTAATTTGCCTCTCCCCTGTGCCATAGTTGATGCTTGGTTATTCTGCCCCTCTCTCCATTGTCCCCTTGACCAGTTTGTACTCTCCATTATTATTTGGCTATATTGGGTTACCAAAGCTGCCTTATCTTTCATTTAACTGCTTTCCTTTCATCGCAAAGTTGCTGTGCCTTTTTTGAAAGAATGCCTTGACTGTGCTTCTATGCTAACTACACCATTGTGCCTGTCAGGCCTTCAAAGACCAATTATCTTACCATGCATTTAAATTTATACTTCTCTCATTGCTGAAATATAGATGCAAGTATGAATGAAAAAAATACGTTTATTACATGACTACATAAAAATAACTAGAACTAAGCAGCACATTTTTTTTTTCATTGCATATATAGTGGGGTTAGGATGTATTCAGCCAAGTATGAGCCAAGTATGTATTCAGATTATTCATTGAGCTTGCAGCAAGCATGCATATTGAGATCAGTGTTGGGTCTGCTTATGGGTTGAATCTGGCTCTGCAAACTTACAATATTATGTTACTACATTACAATATGCTGTCATGTTCAAACCTTTGAATTTATTAAGCAGGATGTAATATGCCAAATCTTTACAAATTACTCATGGTTTTGGTACTGGCTGTTGGCAGTATTATCATCAACATACCAAGCCAAATGACCCTTGTACTAGATTTTCCATGTTATTTTCCAAGCAGATGTCAATGCAAGAAACTAATCGCAGTTTATCTCCAATTATTGTACTTTCAGATTGTTATTCAATCCATGAAATATGGGACAGTCCATATTCACATTATCCCAAGGGAAGCCCTTTGAAAGAACTGTGACCTCTTTGCTCTTGATGGTTGAGGAAAGCATTTTCTTCCCACTCTTTACCACTCTGCTTCCATATGCTGCCAACTTTACTAACGTTTTTTGCCAAGGAAAAACAGCCTTTTCCTTTCTGACCTTTTCCACATTTAATTTGTCCTGTTCAGTTTTATTTCTGGAGAAGAGGACTCATTTCTTCTCTAAAGAAGCAATCTCTTCTTGCAACGACCACTCAAGCATCATCGCCTTACCATGACTTGACTCTCTTGGAAACACTGAAACGTGAAAAAGGGCACTTGGATCCCATGGTGATGAGCAGGCTTAAAAACACTTACGTAGATCAAAAAGGCTGAGTTGCTGAGGCTTTGTGGCTTCTGTTTGGATTTTTTGTTTCATTTAACCTGCAGCGTCAACAGAGCCAAAACTCTGAAAGGCGTACCAGACAGGAAAAGCCAGTTGGGAAATGACCTGAAACTGTTGTTGGCACTGTACTTTAAAAGTGAGCCCTTTTTTATTGTCTGCAAAGCAGTGGCTGCAGATCGCTATCCTTGTGTTATTATTAGCTAGTGCAATACAGAGAATACTTCTGAATAGCGGCATTTCATGTACAAAAAGAAAATCTAAGAAAACTCTCATTTCAGATCTCAGGTTTTGATTTTCCTATGGCAGGATGTTTTCTTCTTCTGATTTTGAAGCCAAAGAAAAATTGTCACAGGGCCTGACTTTTCATCAGACACTTGAAAACAATTATGAAGCATGGTGAAAGGACTTGAAGAGTGCTTCAGAGAATCCGGATTATTTTCCTGACACAAGCTTCCTATATTTTGTAACTAGTATCACTATGAAAGACAAAATGGTTGTCTGCTATGCAACAATTATGTCATAAAAGGAAGAAAAGGAATGAGAAAGGCAAAAGTATTATAAACCTATAAAGGAAAACAAGCATAGAGTGACCTCTCTTGATCTTTACTATCAAGGCACCAAGTGTGTGTTTCTTAATGTCCAATTCTAACTAAATTTAATCTATACACCGTCTACATTATTCCCCCTAGGGAATGCAATGCCAAACGAGCACACAGTGTTCTCACATTAAAATCTACCATCAGCATTGCTGTGGGCTGTGGGGGATATTGAGCCAGCCTGTCTCCTTGCTGCTCTAGCCTGAAGAAGAGGCCAAAGTTCACCAGTTTCATTAATTCATTCAGGAAGAGAGGAAAGTAAAAACAAACCGAGTATTTGCTTTCATTGATTGTCCAGGTTTCATTGATTGTCCAGACAACCAATTCACTTGCTTGTCTTTTTCTTTTCCCCTTTCCCCTTTTTCCCCTTCCAGAAATCAAGAGGTTATGGAATTTTGAAGTCGGCAATGAAGATCCTTAAATCGTTCCATCATATTCATTTTCACTCAGTGTTTTAATTTTTGCCTTAAACTTCCTTTGCTTCATTAGTGTAATTTTATCAGACTTGATTGTAAGTTTTAAGCATAAACTCTTCATTGGATTATGGTTCTTTGTCCAACGAAACCTTACTAGTATTCTTTTCCTACTAGTCACTGGACAAAGACTGCGTTTCATGAATGCTGGCTGGTTTGCAGAGCTCTGGCTGTATGAGATAGCTCCTTCTCTCTCCGAAAATGTAGCCTCACGTAGTATACAGCAATTAAACTGTTGGGAAATCTGAGAAGCCCTGTGGTCACAGGAGATGCAATGCTACATTGACTGCAAAACTCCCTGCCAGATGAAATAAAAATAGCTATTAATTTCACCATGTTAGGAGCCGAGAGCACGTATGGGAGCCAAGCTCAAAAGCCATCCCTTTGTACAGGCTTTCCCCCAAATGTAAACGCAATCATGCTGTCAAATAAAAACAGAGGCAACAATCTTAATACAAGACGCTGCTGTTGCACTTGTATAATCTGAAGAAATGCTCAGTCTGAGACTGATGTGTACCAGGTTGAGAACCCCACTGGATCATATTCCCTGTGGTAATACATAGTTCAGCCTTACAAGTGTACGAAAGTTAGAGCAAGGAGGCCAAAGAAATGAAAGAAAGGCTGGACCAGAAATACGGAGAATAGCAATAGATTACCTTGGTTAACTTGGTAGTTCAGGAGTTCATGAGAAGTTTGTGACTGCTGTTCTTTGTTTTTCTTCTGTAGAGCAATTTCCCCTGTCCTCTTCCGCCTCTTTCATGTTATTTATTTTCTGGTAACACTGACCCTCTGCATTGAAAAATAAAGAGTTTCCTCCTCAAATAAAGACTCTTCCATGTGAAAAGGTTTTTCTTGTCTATGAGTTCAGATTTTGTAAATATCTTTTATTGAAGGCTTTTCTGACTCATGCATAAAACTTTAAAACATAAAAATTTAGATTTTGGGTAAATGCTGCAAAAGCGTGTTACTTGGAAGCCTACATTCCCTGGTTTTCATTAAGATCTGAATTAGTCTTCTAAGTCAGATTTGAAAACAAAGCTGAGGCTCATGAGTGATTTAGGTGCTCTTCAAATGTCCTTTTAGGGTAAATCCTGAATGCAGCTTTTTCCCTGTGTATTATTTATAACGATAATCCAATGTTTAGTAAATGCTTGGCTGTGGAACAACAGAGAGTTGTGAGATGACCAAGCTCATTTCCTGAGTTGCATCTTTTTGTTTTCATAACAAGTCTTTATTTAACATTTCATTTAACAAGCCTTGTGGACTATCTCTTGATTAGATTCTGCATGTTTCCTGCCACTTGCATGAACTGAGAAATGTAACCTTAAAGCCAGAGCCAATATAAATATTTTTTCATAGAGTGATGTAACAACCAGCTTTTTGTTCCACAAAATTCAGACTTCCTTGAAACTCTGAAGCTTTCCTCCATTTTCAGTCTGTCCTGAAAAATAATTTCAGGTGGTCGCTTATATAAGTGAGGAAGTTGGGGATTTAGCATTGCAGGAAACTTTTACAGAATCATTATGAAAAAAAAAAAGGTTAAATTTGTGGGACTAACTTTTTAGGGCCCATATTCTGCTCTTAGGTTTCATAGTGAAAACCTGGAGTGAAGTTCCTCTGCAAATGTGAGTGTGTGGAGACCAACAGCTAGTCCAGAAGAAGAAAGCCATAGGGGGTATTTCTGAAGAGTCTGGACAAGAAATTGTGGTTAATGGTAATATCAAGACCAAGAGAAAATGGAACTGGATTTTAAGGGAGAAGTTTATGCTATAGGCATAGTTTTGGGGAAGAGGCCAGCTGAGATGGTCAAGGCCAAAGATTGTCACCATGGGATGTGCCCTAGAGAGGTTCAGCCAAAGGACTTGGATGTTGGAAGTTTTTCAGTGTTTTTTTTTTTTTTTTCCTCAACCAGTGTAAGATTAATTTATAGTGTTTGGGCAGGGGGGAAGTTGGGGGATGGGGTCAAATTAATGGCAAGTTGCCAAAATCTGCTTAACTTCTTTATCAAAAGAAAAATAAACTTTCATCTGCTTTTCTGATGTCTTTGAGTGTGAAAATGGGTGTGTTGCAAACTGAATGCATAAGCTGCTCTGCAGCAATGAATTTCAAATTCTTAAAGTTTATGGGACATTATTAAACCTGCAGTTATAGTGGTATGTTAGCAATTGCTGAGTTTTACTAGCTTTACTTGAGTTCACTTTAAAAAAACAAAAAAAAAAAAGAAAAATCTTGGTGAATTGCTGCTGCTCTTAGTTTCCAATGGTCAATGTTCAATTGCTGCTTGGATTTCTCCTCTGATTGTTTTGCTTTGCTGCTCAAAGGCCAACATGTAATTCACTCAGTCTGGTTCCTGAGTCTGATTATGATTTTTATAGTGCCATCTCCCAGTCTCAGTCTTTATAGTTGGTTTGGGGTTTTTTTCTGGTTTTTTTTTTTTTTTTTTTTTTTTTTTTTTTTTCATTGGTGTAGGGCCATTGCAGCTTCGTTTTCTATTGTGTTCTTTCAGTAAGATGTGCCAGGTCTGCAAGATGGACTTATTTTTTCCTCATCTCTTGTCTGTTGTGAACCTGCACTTCTTCAAGGATGCCAAAGCTTCCAAAATATTCTAATTTACTCAAATCAAACATGGTTCTTATAAGTTCCCCAGTTATTGTATTTGCCTGACTCTTCTGACTGTTTTCATAAAACTATTCTTGTAAGACCCCATTAAATAAGGACCCTATTTTCAGTCATTTTAACTTTCCCAGACTTTAACTGTTAGGTTTAAATTTTGTTAAGTGTCTGCATCAAGCAGAACGTGTTTATTTGGACAAAAAATACACCAACATATTCTAGCATTTTTCAGCGTAATGCAAAGGAAAAGAATACTATTTCATTTATATTTTAACTATTAAGTATTAAAAAGATAAAAAAAGAAGTATTTGTTGACACATGCTTTGAAATAGAAACGTGACAAAGCCAGAGGTTTGAGTACTTGGGCCAGAAATATATGTTTTGACATCTACCCTAAAAAATCTAGCCTTATTTGATGAAATATTTTAGCCTGGAGAAGAGGAGGCTGAGGGGAGACCTCATCACCCTCTACAACTACCTGCAAGGAGGTTTTAGAGAGATGGGGGCTGACCTCTTCTCCCTGGTGACAAGTGATAGGACAAGAGGAAACGGGTTCAAGTTATGTCAGGGCAGGTTTAGATTAGATATCAGGAAACATTTTTACACTGAAAGGGTTATTAAACATTGGAACAGGCTGCCCAGGGAGGTGGTGGATTCACCATCCCTGGAGGTGTTTAAGAAAAGGGTAGATGAGGTGCTTAGGGACATGGTTTAGAAGTGGTTTTTGTCAGGGTAGGTTAATGGTTGGACTTGATGATCTTAAAGGTCCCTTCCAACCTCACCGATTCTATGATTCTATGAAATTATCAACTTTTTTTTAGAAATCAGAATTCAAATATATTTTTTGGAAATATTCTAGCTTATAAAGTCAGAATTATATGGCGCACTGACATTTCCTGGGTGTTGAAAATTTTAGTTTTGCTCAGCTGTTACCAAGGTAATTTCTTCTTTGATACCATGTGGTAAAATGCTTTTGGATGTCATATTTTGAAGCTAGTCAGAGTACCATTGAAAACGCTAAGAGGTCAATTTCCATTTCTGATTTCTGGAAGATTTTAAGTAAGCATGGTAAAAAAGAAGAGAAAGTCCCTTGTCACATGAAGACACTTTCTCTTCGCTGGTGGTTAAATGACTCATGGTGGATGTGGCGGGGTTTGGTGGTGAAGGGGGCCTGCAGCCATGCAGCTGAAGATCCTGTCATGTAGTGAATACACTGGAAAGGGACAGATAAAGGTTTTCCTAAATGGGCAAAATAATCCTGGCATCGGGAATTTTACTAAATTTAACTTTTTGCCAATTAACAGAAACTTTCAATTACTTGACTGAAATCTTGAGGAAAAAAGGACGATTAAATGAACTTCTAGGGAAACACGTTTCCTCCCCTTTCCCCAAGCTCGGCTTCAGTCCGACTCCTCTCCTCCTCCTCCTTCCTGGTCTCAGCCTCCCCCATCACCGCGCACGTTGCCGCAGCCTCCCTGTCCCCTCGGTGAGCTGGCAGGTGGCACAGCAGGTTGGGGGCACCTGCCGAATGCCCCTTACTTGTTCTCCTCTGCACCAGGGTGGGTTGGCCATGGCCACAGCCCCTCAGGGGTCTTCCTGACCTGGTGTGGGGCAACCTCAGTCCGGTGGGGGTGCCCCTCCTTTGTCAGGGAGCACCTCCTTCTGAGAGCACGTCTTCAGCCATGTCCCCCAGGATGCTGCCTTCTGCACGTCCCCTCCATTGCATCTCCTTTTCTGTCTCAAAACATGTCTCTTCCTCGCCTGTCTCCTGCCACAGCAGTGGCTTTCTTTAGCTATATGTGAGCAGAAGTGCGGTGGGCTGCCCTGACGGGCTGCGGTTTTGGGGTGCTCACAGCGGTGTTGGAGTCAGCAGGACCTTTTGGTGGACAGCCCTGGATGTCCTCCACACGGGGCCCTGCAGACCCCTGGCTACCCACACCCTGCCATTTAGGCCCAGTGGAAATTTAGGAAGGTTTCCTAACTTACCAGTTCTTGGCTTTACACCTTAAGTGTATTTTTGGTAAATACAGGGCTTGTTATAAATCAATATTCAGAAGTTGTAGAGATGGGTGTGTTGTTTGGAATTGGACTAATCTGATCCAAGATGCTTTCACGCAGTGGCACTATGTGTCATGGTGAGGGGCCAAGGCACCTCATGCCCAGGTGAGTGCTAATGAAGCTTGACGTGATTAAATGTCCCTGAAAAATCTGAAGACGATTTGTTATAAAAGAAAATCTGAAGGCGTTTTGTTTCAGGAATTCACATTGCTCTTTCCTGATTGGGAGCTTTCTTGGTATCAATCGTCTGTTGAATAACTTGAGCTGAGAGCAGTTTAGATGAGCACACGCTAAAATCTGAGTCTTAGAAAAGACATTCCGATTTGCTACGTTTGGTAGAGACCTGATTCATTAAAACGTCTTATGTTTCGCTACGGCATGGAATTCTGCTCTACTAGATTTTTGATGCTTTTCTGCAAAAGTCACAGATGAAGTTTTGAGGAGAAAAAGAGACATCAAATGTCTTTTCCAATGTTTTCTGGTTCTGGGACTGAAAAGCCGTTACAGCCTATTTATCCCTCTAAACATTAGGCACTGCTATTTGAAAACATGAGGAGAGAAGTAGGATGGCAGTGTCCACTAAAGGCATGGGTTTAGTGGAAGGTGTGAGAATACAGGACTGGCAGAAGCGAGGGGGGAATATTATGTTTTCATCCTGCAACTTTGTTATGTTGTTTTTTAAATACAATTCTGATGAAAATAGTATCCCTGCTTATAGTTGAACTGCAGTCAGCTCCCTTTGTGCAAAACACCAATTGATATGAATGAGTTATGCCAGCAAGAAATAAAGATAGAATGTTACTTGAAAGCCGTGCTTGTCAGATAAAAGGGGGAATAATTTATTAGGATTATATCTTACTGTACCTTTGAAAAAAATTACATTAAAAATACAAACAGCGAAGAGAAAAGCATTGGGTGAAGAAATACAGTTAAAAGAGCACATCTGTTTCAAATTCTTACTTGGGGCAAAAAATCCCCACATATGTTTTTATTTTAAATTTGCATGTGTGTTGTTATCCTTGTGTTAACTATTAGGTAAATAGAAGTATTGAGAATCCATTTTTCAGTGAAGCTTGGTTAGGAATATTTGTACACATTGTGAGAGATAATTTGAAAGCTAATTGAAGCTTTGTGAGGAAACAATTCCCTGCAGGTGCCTTAATTTAAAATACCTGCTTTTTGTGTACTAATGTTGACCAAAGGCACTTATTTATTTCTGAAATGAAATCATTTTACCCTTCAGTTTGCATTTTTGACATACCTTGCTAGACTACAGCATAGCGCAGAACCATATCACAGCTACAGCTGTAGCAAGAACTGAACTGTAAAGGAAAACACATTTGGTTTTGGTTAATGAGGTACACATATTCAGCCATGATTTGTTTGGATAGCAATTTTAGATACACTCTTGTAAAGTTACTAAGTTTTCTACTGAATAGACAGGGGGATCTCATGCTAATAAACCCAGCCTTTTGGTCACAGGTGGGAGTGATATCCCAGTACCATTGAAATCAGTGGTAAAAAACCCATCAGCTTCCCTCATTGGAACTTGGTTGTTGTCTCACAACCATCGTGTAGGTCTCCTGACCTCAAGTCTGCACTTTTGTAAAGATTTGTGGTGAAAAAATACTCATTTTATTTTAGGTTGCAAGACCCCTGACATAAGAATAACTATTTGTGTGATGGTCTAGAACCATCCTGTTCTGCTTTTGTCATCAAATTAAAGTGCCTAAATTAGGAGCCTTGACCCTTTTCAAGGTCAGCTAAGAGAGATGGGGCAATTTATCCCACCTGGGATCTGATTCATCCTCTGGAGGTAGCTGCGCTGTGCTCTGCACAGGTGGGATAAGGCAGGCTGAGGAGCTGCCCATTACTTCTGCACTTCCCTGGAGAGCACAAGATGCTTGGGTGCCCCGGGGGGCATTGATCTACTCTGTCGCAGACACTCTGAGGACTAGTCACTGGAATATCACAAAACAGAAGTCAAAGTGGGACTTTTGAATTTACCCCCCAAGTAGCTGAGCAGCATGAACTTACCTCCTGATGTTAACTAGAAGAGCACACAGGTGAGAAGGAATTTTTACTCTGTGTTTTGCAGGAGCTAGAAACACGTTGGGCGCTGGGTGTTGAATGAAAATAACTTTATGGACTCATTATCCTCTCTTCTTCGCTGCAGAAAAGCCAGTGATTCGATATTGTTGCCTCTGCCACTTTATTATTCCAAGAAATAGTCATAAAAAGTAGCAATAGAGTCATTAGAAAACTCTATTAAAACTATCACTGTGCCTCTAACTGCTGCAGGAAAAGAAAAAGGCTTCTGGACCAAAGTTTTCTATCCAAGATTTTTGCCCTCTGTAGAGACGAAGGAGGCTAAAAAAGAAATCCCTGTCTGTAGTTCTTGCCAAATAGGCATGGCCTCAGTGTTTGGAGAACCTCTCTTGGGAGATCAGGAATGGTTTGATGTAGAAAGATTTATGGGCACTTAAAATGTACAATGAAACTGTTATCTTTGCTCTCTCTCTTCTTTCTAAATCATATAAAGTCAGGTGGTATGTACTCACGCTAGTATTAATAACTGTCAAGTCAGGTATAAAGCAAAAAATATTTCTGACTTGGGTAGAACTTAGAGCTGAGGACAAAAACTGTCAACGGAGAAGTGATTTTTGTGTTGTCTCCAATAGTAAGGTGCTGCTCTTGCAAATCATTCTCTATAAGAAGATCTTGTGCCAAATCTCGTTAACTTCAGCAGGAGCTTCATGAGAGCCTGGGGATCCTGCCTTTCAGAGCAATTTATGTGACCGAGGCTGAGTTGGAGAAAGAGCGTTGTGTGTTGGAGGGCAAGGTGTGGAGCTGCTGCCAGAGGGAAATAAGCAGGGAAGGAGTGAAGGGGGAAATAGAAAGGTAATAATGCAATACTATCAGAAGAGTTTTCTTGGATTAAAAATTGAGCTGAAATACATTCTCTTTTCTACTTAAAAAATACAGCCTTAATAATCCTGGATTGCCAGGGATCAATCCTGCCTCCACTGAGGCCACTAAAGTCTGTTGGTTCGTTTTAAAAGCCAGGGGTTTCAGCCCCTGTCAGATCATTCACCTACATGTATTTCTGACTTGCACAAGGTTGCCAGAGCATTGCAGTGTTGGTTTATACCCTCCCTTGTTTTCATGCTAAGATGGAAACATTTTGAAGCTCAACTCAGAAAAAGTGAAATTCTGAAAGAAAACGCAGAAGTTCCTGTTAAATATTCTGGAGCTTGTGCAGGATTTAAAAAATTCTCTAAAGCTGGCTTGAAAAATGTGGGAGATTGAGGATCTATCACCCTATGAGTGATTTTTAGACTTTCCCCACCTTTAGACATAAAAAAATTGCAGTGGTAATCATTGCAAGTGATGCCCTTAGGAGTGGAAATTCAGTTTGTCAGACTGAGGTATCCAGAGAGAAAAGGTGAGAATATACATTGAAACTTACAGTTTCACTTTTCTCCATGTATTTTCTTGTGAAGAAAAAATTTCTTGTCATCTTTATTTTCTCCTAACCTGTTTAAAATCCTCAGTTAAAAAGTTGGTTTGCTTCGTGTCGGGTCTGGCCTGCTAATCTCATCTCCAGCCCGTTCTGTTTCGTGAAGGCCAGCACCATTGGTGCTGAGATAGGTGTTGCTGAAAAGCCTGTCTTTAGCGTAAGTTTCTTCTTTGCACTCATCCCGTTTAATAAGAGTTTTGCTGATGTAGTGAAGTCTGAGTGCTTGTCATTAATAATAATTAGAAAATAGCGTCTACAAGTTTGAAAAGGCTGATTGAAAACAGGAGTATACGTGATTTTTTGTGCATTCAAAGTTAATATATAATCTATTTGTGCTGTACTACAGTATAATATAAATTTGGTTTAAATAACTTTTTGTTGATTTCAGAGATTTGCTGTTTAAACTATTTCCACCCCTCCGTCCTGCCCCGCCCCCCCCCAGTGGCTAAAGGCTTTTAACCTCCCTTTCCTAAATCTTATTCTGTGCTCCATATGTATGAGATCTCATTTTGAACACTTATTGTTAATTTTTATGATTGGTGTAAAAGAGAAGCATGGAATCCGGGTCAGTTGGATTGAATCCATGGGAAAATGCCACTAAAAATTAATTTATGATGGATGAGAATGATGCTGAAAAGGCTTACTTAATTTGTTTCATTATGTTTGGAGAATGAAGATGAAGGCTTGACAGCCCCAAACTGAGGTGGGCACAGCAAAGCCCAGTTCTTGGCAATCTTCGCTTACAGCTTTGTCCATGTGTCCCTTTAATGATAGGTAATACGCTGCTCTTTGGCAACTCCTGAACAAAATCCTGAATTAATTTAGCACCTAGGGGGGAAGACAAATCATCAGTGTGATGCTGTTGATGGTGTTTATTTTTCAGAAACTTCAGCAGTGCAAAGAAATGGTTCTGAAACATAGGCTGGGGGAGGGAGGAACAGGAGAAATGGGGTAGGCAGAGTAGGAAAAGAGGATATTTCATACCACTGTGTCCAAGGAAGAACAGAGATCAAGGGCTGAAGACTGGGTAGTGCTTAACCAGTGGAAAGTCTGTGTCCTTAGCAGGGATTTGTCCTTCCACATACACCATAACTGTTTTGTACTTTGCGTGCGATGGTCTGCTGGTAACAAAGGGACATCAATAAATTCATTTCTCTTTGGGGTATGAATCATCTTTAAGCTTCTGAGATAGTGTGGTTTCTCTTTTTATGCCATTTTGAATCAGATCAAGTAAAAAGTACAGTTATTTTTTTTTTAGCTTTAACGTCTGAATAGCTCTCAAATACATTATAAAGAGAACCTCTTTCATGAGCAGAAGCATTAAGTGCTGCCTCTTCTCATTTGACTAATGAAGGGAACGACTGATGAAGTGAGAGTGTGAGAGTTCACACATAATTTCATTCTCTCTGAATTTGAAAATGCTGAGCTACGAAAGTGCTAAGAATTTCCATTTGTGGAATAAAAAGGAAGATGACTATCAGAACAAGGCACCTACTTTGAACTTAGTGCAGTGATTTTCTTTAGCATTACTACTTTTGTTGTAGGAAAATGTAAAGATTCTGAAAGTATTTTTTCCATTTTAAACAAAGGCAGCTGTGTTTCTGGGTTGGCAAATGCTGGTGCTGTGTGTGTCTTCATATGTGATTTTGACACTCTGCATCTGTCACAAGAAAAAATGAAGATTTGGCATCTAATTAATAATGATGGGAATCTACCTTCTTTGTCATCAAAACTCAGTTTTGGGAAAAAGGAATTTTCTTTACAAAATAATGTTCAAGCGTATTTATAGATTCAGCCAAATTTCAGCAATAAAGGCATGCGTAACTGCTAGCACCTTGTGGTATATCAAGCATCAGTGCTGTAAACTGCTATTCCCCATGCAAATGGTGTTTCCATATGCAAACATGGAGATGTCTATGGCCACTTAGGTGTTTACAAGCACACAACGTGTGCATGTTTATGACTATGCAACAGTACATGGACTTTGGCCGCGGAAATGTGGTCAATAAAGTGCAAAACCATGGATGTATACATAAGCACATTCCCTGCTTATTAGCAACCTGCTATAAACCCCTGTTGACATAGCTATTGGTTGTGTGTAATCGTCGTGCACATTTTTAACTATCACGTTAAGATTACCAGTTTCTTGTAAAATAAGTCACTACAGTATTTTCTTTTTTTATTAATACCTGTGCATATGAGGTGTCTGACAGAGTTATTATCCACTTTGGTGATGAAAAACTCCTGCTGAGGTCCAGGAGAACAGGATTGCAAAGACCAGCATGATGTCTGTCTTATAAAGCGCTCATTCTTCTGACTGACCATCTGTGTGTGAAAAAGGACTGCTATTACGCAGCAGTAGTTTTGTTGAGCTTGGCCTTGATTTCTTTTTTCCAGATTCTGCCTAGCAAAGAGGGAGGGAGAGAAGGGAAAAAGAGAATTTCATTGGGGAAAGGAGGAGGTGGGGGTGGAAGGAAGGAGGGCTGAAAGCTTAAAAAATGAGTGGCTGGTAGAAGAGTACAGTAAAGGCAGTGAATAATTTTACTGTCCTGGTCTAGCAGCTTGGGAATGTGCCATGTAAAACAATAACATCTTCCAAGTGAGAAAGGTAGAGAGGGAGGGGAAAGTTAGGGCGAAATGTGGGGAGGGGACTGGAGGGAAGAGAGGGATTGGATCCTTGAGTACAGTCATTGCCAGTCCTTGGATCAGCTACTTTTTCTTTTTCTTTTTTTTTTTTTTCATTAAATATTTGACACTGAGTCAATGCCCAGGGTATAAAAATCTGTACTACTCTGTTACCATTGCTTGACAAATAACACTACAGGTAGGCTGCTGGCTTCGGGTTTTACCCACATAAATTAAATCGTTATTGCTTCTTTGGAGCCTTATGGACCTTACCTCTCTAAAATCATGGTATGGCGCTGAAGGAGATGTAGAGGCAGGGCTCCAGGAACGATGTAGGGCTGCTATGCGACTTGGCCTGGGCCTTTTTTCATTTTCTTTCCATCCACCTACTGAAAATGTTATCCAGGGGCTTTTGAAGGCTTCGTAGATTGTTTTCCAAAAGTTTAGTAGGCTTATCAATTGAGACACCTTCTGCCAGTTTACTCTTAGCTCGGACTACAGTCCGTGTCTGCGATTTTGGCAGAGAGACTGTTTTGGTGAGTGTGCTGAGCTGCTGGGAAAAATTAAGGTAACTGTGCATGAACTGCACAGTGACTGGGTGCCTTGGCAAGATATATGCTGCTTTGGGAAGCTTTGGGTTAACCTATGGAGCATTTCCTCCTCTGTTCCAGGCTATTTTCTACGCCCGGTTAGCTGCAGTGATGTGCTGCAGGAGTTTCACGTGTGCCATGCAGGATAGAGGAGGCTGTCAGTTCGCTGCTGGAGAAGACTTCTTGTCCTGACAGAGATTGTATACGAGGCTTGGGCAGTGGCCACCCGCAGCCTGGGTTTGGGCTCACATGAATACAATTTTTGTGGTATCTTGCAGACATCTGGTTTGGAGGAAGCTGATGCTGTGACTGAATGTGGCCTTAGTTCTTAGTTTAATTAAAAGTTAAACTCCAACAGGTCTGATGCACCATCTGGTGAGAAGATGTACTGTGTGTGCCCCTCCTCTTCCCCCAGCATCAATGCACCGGGGACAGTGACACCGAGCTGCCGCTGGATTCATGCGTAAGCCTGCCTTTCATCAGCAGCTGAACAGACCCCATGAGACACCTTTCTCTGGAAAGGTGCAGCAAACATGAGTTTCAGCTGCCAGTTTGACTAGTCAATTTTTCTGGAGAGTGTGAAATAGTCATCAGCCTTCGGGCTTGCTGTGCAGGAAGAGGTGCATGGCTAAAAACCTGAGAACATTGCTGGGGATATTGGGTCATTTCAGGCATTTGAGCCAAAAGTGATAGGAGGCAAGCCCTGGATTGGCACCAAACTGGTCTGAAAAAAACCCAAAACAAACCAAAAAGTCAATCAAGAAAACCAAAAAGGACAGAGGAGGCTGAGCTTCCTATATTAGGTCTTTTCTTAAGAGCTAACACGCATCATAGTGTTGACAGAGATCCAGCAAGGAGGTAAGAAAGAGAAACATGTTCCTTTACTAACTCACGACCCGTGTTAGTTAAAAAGTATTTTGTGCTTTTATGAGGATGGATGTGGCAAGCCTCCAAGAAATGGGTGAAAATCGTGTAGAGGACGCTTCCCTAATTAGCTGTAATATCACAATGATGCAGTAGAAGGAATGGCAATCACAGGAGGAGGAAGTAAGTGACAAAAATCTGTTCCATGTTATTCAAATTATTCCCGATCTAAAAATGAGTATAAGCAGTTAAAAGGACAAAATTTGCTAATGACACAAAACTATTCGGGGAAAATCTGAACTCAAATCAGCCTGGGGAGTTGCGGATGCTGTTATAATGCTGAATGGCTGAATCTCTTTTTCTCAGGTTATTTTCTAATCTTAGTAAGTGGAGAGTGAAGAATCTAGCGTAGATGAAACGTATGTTGTTACTAGCAGAAAAAAGCTATTCCCGTCTGGGGGGAAGCACCTCAGGTGTTACTATGGCTAGCTCTGACCATATCATCTCAAAACAACGACAGAACCCGCTGGAATGCTTGGAGTTCGTAGGAAGGGAATAGAGATCAAAGTATAGAGCATCGTGCCACAGAGCATTCACACCTGGTCTTCTATGTGAAACTGTGGAAACATTGTAATTTAAAAAGGATTTTAAGAAAAACCAGCGAGATGGATCATAAGAATGCCATGAAATGACTTATACATGAGAAAGAGCTTGACGGACTTCCTAGACTGGAAAAGAGTGACTGTGGGGCAAAGATGATCATTGTATTTAAAAGCAGTGAGTGGGAATGAAGAAGGGTAAAGAAGGTGAAAAAGGAGCTATTGCTCATCATTTCTGACTAAACAAGAACTATGAACACTCAGTTAAATTCTTGGATACCTGATTTTAAACAAGCAAAAGGAAGCATGATGAAGTTGTGGACCTCATTGCCACAGGATGTTGTCCTGGACAAAAGCATGATCACATTCAGAAAAGGATTAGGCAAATTAGAGGAGGATTGATTCTTGAGTAGCTATTAAACATGATGGTGCAAGTGCAAACTCTCCTTCGGGAAGCGTCTAAGCTTATATCTTGCTGGTAGCTGGATGGATACAGCAGGGAAAGAATTACTCTGTATATACCCCTTTCCTTAGAGCTGTTATTAGACTGAACTATACAAACCCCTTTTTGGCTCAGTATGGCAGTGCTAGATTGTGAAATATATATTATTTTTTTTTCCTCACTTGGTAGCGTAAGAAGTGACTTCTTGTCAGCCTCGTACAAGTGGCACAACACATCACCGGGTGAACAGGGAGAGTGTTTCTGGAGGGTGTTTCGTGACGAGGTGGGCTCCGTGCAGCGTGCCAGGATAACCGCGCTCGTGGCAAGGGTGCCCGCATTCCTCTCTGGTTTTACAAGTGGAAGGGGTGATGGAAAGTACTACAAGGCAACATGCTCTTCATTTAATACAGATCATCTGTCTCAGTCCCAAAGGTGATTGAAAACACATTTGTACAAGGGAAAATGAATGGCCACAGTTAATGTGGTAGATGGGAATCTGCTCTGGGAAAGTGAGCAACGGCTGATCAGAGGGTCACGTTCTTGCTGATAGTGCGGCTGCTGATGTTTTTTCCATATCAGTGTCAAGGAGGGAAACCAGCAGCTCCTTTACCAATGAGAGAGCTATCTGTTATGAGTGTCAGCACTTTGTAAACTACTTCACTCTACTCCCTGTCTCTTCCCTTCACCTCTTAGCCTCCGCTTTAATAAATATTTTAGATGGAGAGATATTCTCTGCAAGACCTCAATGTGCTGTATAGATGTACTGTAAATGTGTAGAAGAGATGAGCCTCCTTTTACCACCTGCTCTGGATTCCACTCACAAAAATCTGATGGTAAAAATGAGTAGGATAGACTGAGAAGGCAGGTGAAAAAGTAAATATGCTCCGATTCAGAGATAAAAGCTGATATTAAAAAAAGAATCACTGAAACACTTGATAAGAAATCCGTGTGAGCGGACTCTGACTTTTAGAGAGTAACTTAAATGAGTTGTGCTCAGGTTCTGCAATATTTAATGCATGTTAATTGGTTTTTTTTTTCCTTTTTTTTTTTCACTTCTGATTTTGGCCCAAAAGTAGAAGTGCAGGAAATCCCCCAAGAAAGGCAGTTCTGGAGATTTCCAGCTCATTTTGGGGCTCTAGAGATTCAGATAGTTTGGGTAAACCTGTGAACTTTTGGATGTTTATCTGAACTGAACCTGAACTCTAAATCTTCTAGGGTTCACCCAGCTAAGTCAAAGGGAGGAAGGCCTATAATGATAATTTTAATGTTCTTTTCTCATTCAGCCATGGATATGACCCTCCCCAGCCTCCTGAGAATTTCTATGTGCTGCATTAAACAAAGGAAAAGCTAAATAGCGTGTTTCACATATGCACAATTAAACACTGTACGCACCATTACAGCTTCAGCTGCTATACATCCCAGTTGCTAGCTGCTCTCTTTGTAGGAGGATTTAGCTAGAAAACAGATGACTGTTTCCAACCTGACATTGCCTCTAATGACGTCTTTCATGTCAAATGAAGATAATTTACAGAAAAACACTAGAAACAATATTACTGCGCTGTAGTAAGCAAAGCCATAGAAAGAAAAGAAAGCTCATTAAATAAACACAGGCGTGAATATGTAGTGTTCATTCTGTCAAGTTTTCAGAAGTGAATATAGTAACTTTGTCTGACCTTACTATCACAGCATCTGGGTTCTTGATGTTTATCTATGGAGACCTCTGGGGAAACAGGGGAGCAGTTTATAATCTCTATTCTATAAAAAAGAATTTTCTATAGTAAGATAACATCATAGCCTTCTTGATGTCAAAGGCAAGGCACTATCTGATCTTTCTTGCGGCAAGATTTTACTAATGGAAGTTAATGTAAGAAATCCACAGGAGAGTGAGGGATGGAGACAAGGTTTTAATCTGCTTTGTCAAACTATCCACACATAGCCCATCATCCACCGTAGTTATTGCTGGCTCAAATTTGTACTCTTGGATTACATGTAAGGAAACTATGATATGTTCCCGGAGGGTTCTCCAGCTTGAAAACACCCAGCAATGCTACCCTAGCCTAGCTCTCATTATCTTCTGCCCTTTTTAGACTGCTTCAGGGATGACAGCGGTCTCACACTCGTTAACAAATAGGTGTGATGAAAACACAAGGCCTGTTTTCAAGTGTCCTTCCAGATGCAAGAAAAGTAATTGCTGAAAAAATGTATAACTAAATTTCCCTTAGTGAACCTGCAGATTAGCAGTTTGGTAGCAAGCCTGAAGAGATAATGCTCTTCATTACGGAGGTTTTGGAAACATGGTGCCCTCTATTCCTGTCATGTCCCTTTAGGTACCTGCGTGAATACCGCTGTTAGGAGCCATCCGTGCTTCCTCCAGTCTGTGGAGAGAGGGCTAGTGCCCACGCCTATAAGATCTGACTCACTTTCTGGTGGTGCCAGGAGTTAGAAGGAGTAAATCTAAAGCTTACTTCCCAAATGCCTTCCCAAGTCATGCTTCTAATGTTTATGGAATCACTATGACTATGTTACCACAGCAGCAATCATTTATGCCTTTAGAGCTGCCTGCCACTGCAGGGGAAATTCGGAAGAGCTCATTTTATTTTCAAAGGAATTTGGAAACCATCGTGCTCCATTTGAGCTCCTGTGTTTTCCGCAGAGCTCAGCGTTCAACAGGGCTATGATGCTCTCAGCTTCTCTCTGTGGGAGCAGATGCATGTTGAGACCTCTACAAAACTTTTAGGACTGCTGTTAGGTCCTACGTTCATATGAAATGTCTGTCGCAAAGTTCAGACTGGGTTTGTTCACAGATTTTCGACAGGGCTCTCAAACAACTTGAAGTTAATTTATACTTTTGAGCAGGAACTGTGTGGGATTCAGTGATTTTGTGGGATTTCCAGATTTTTGAAATTTGGCTAGCTTTCTGTTTGCTTCTGTGTGTGGATCCATGCAGGCATGAAGTTCATAGATAGGAAGCTATGAAAGTTGCAGCTAAGAAATTATTTTCATCAGCCCTTGAGAATGGAGACTTCCAGTCTGGCATACTTATATTGCATAACGTACTTCACATTGCACTCAATCTTTCTGAAATCCCACCTCCTGGAGAGTATGCTTGAATAAAAACATTCTCCAGACTCATTCAGTTTCTAGGAACATCTTATTGGAAAAATTGTTGAGGTTTTTTTCCTCCTAATGAAACCAATGCAATGAAGCACTGAACGGGAGAAGGATATCGATGAACAAATCCTCTAGAGGTAATGGCTTAGGAGAAATGTCCATGCCAGCAGGATGCAGGAATGCCTCCTAGATGTACTTAATGTGGTATGTGCAACTGTGTTTACATAGCAAATCAAAGAAGATTAGCTTCTATACACAAGGTCCAAGGAGATCTGAACCAGGGGAGTTATACTTACTTGAAGGATACAGTACAGTGAACTTTCTATGATCAAAGATTAGTTTGGGCCTTTCCCACAGATCAAACTCTTAGCCTCAGTTTGAGATATAGGTTGAGATAAAATTGATTCCAGTGTTACAATGTTCCACTCTCTGAAACCTTTTTAGTTTATTGAAATATGCACTGTTCCTCTGCCTTTGTCTTAGTATCAATAATATTAATTTTGCTATCCAAAGAATGATTATGACTTTCTTTTGAAGCCAGAGTATTGGATGCAAGTTTACAAAATTGAATACTGGCAAAGCATACTTCGATGTGAGTCTTGCAATTTCTTGTATTCTGAAAATGCTTTACAGGGAAGTCCCACTGAAAGCAGGTCACCGTCAGCAGTAAGATTCTGGTGCTGACGTAGCTTTATCTTAGAGAGAGAGAAAAGCCAGGCAATAAAAAAGGATCATCAGTGGAAATGAAAACATTTAAAGGAGTGAAGCATAAGAATAAACAGTCTTTCTCACATGCCCTCAAAAGAGAATCTTTCAGATGGGGCTTCAGATAAGGAAACATTTCCACTAGATGTGCAATTAGAAGAAATAATTGGGTCAGTTGAACTCTGGGTCAGTTGACCCTGGACCTCCTTGTGGCACAGGTCTGATTCTGCCCTGAGCAGGAGCAGAGCAGGGAATGTGACTATACACAATCCTTGTGGAGACCAGATTCATCCCTTTCTGAGTCTGAGTGCCACAGGTGGAAGCACTGACTCGTAATATTGCCGAACAGTGGGGAAGCCAAGATTCAGATCCGGATGGGGATCTATGCAGCGTGATTTGGATCCCCTTTATCCCTTAGGGCACTGTAGCATACCGTCACACTTTTGCTTTCCTATGTTGCAGTTACTTATTTGTGAGTCATACAATTCTGTCAGCTCACAGCCCGATTTCTTCTGTCCTGATAAAGTATGAGAATAGTGATTCATGTCTTATTTTTTGTTGTGCCATGAGTTGCCATGGGAATGAGCTCGAGGTTGCAAATCTAATGAAGTAGCCTATCTTGTGGAAAAAAGAAAAGCAGGAAGTGATGGCACTGCATGCAAGAAGCCTTATGTCAAAGTCTGTTGTCTGAGATCAGTTTAGGTCAGCCTGGCTGTCATGGTACTTCCTATCTTGTCTTTCAGTGCATTAGGAAATCTTATTAGAACTTGCTCTGATTAGGAATTAGTCATTACTTAAATATGGGCATTAGAATCTAATTTCCTATGTGCTTTTTAAAATAATGGCTGTGAAATTCTTGTTGTTTACTAACTGAAAGTATATCACTTGCAGAAAAAGGAAGAAAATACACCCAAGAGCAAAAATATATGGTGCAAATATTCAAGAACTGCTGAGAAAAACGCCGACACCTTCCTTTCTAGCCCAGGATACAGTGCTCTGTAGTGGATGTATTGAGAGAACTACATCCTCAACCAGAGCAATATTAGAGTGATACTTTCATAGTTAGGCTGTCGAAACAGCTGGTTATCTGCAGTGTAGGAACTTCTTGGGGCAAGGGTTGTATCTTGACCTTTGTGTTTTATAGCCAGTGGTCCTCACTTCCTTCCCCTCTAATATGCTTCAAAATTTTACAGGATTTTGCAGACTGGAAGAAACATCTCATTCTGCACAAAGTTATTAGAAAGGGTGGTGCAATCTCTGAACAACTACTATTATTGTTTCCTAGACAGTGATACTGCCAAGTGCGTAGGAAGCTGAATTCATCCTGTACAAGCATTTCCCATAATTTATACCTTAATTCCTACTATGCTAAGTAAAAAGACTTCCTGTCCTGGGGTGGGCTTTTTTTTTTTTCCTTCTCTTTGGGCATAAGAAAAGGCTGGAAAACTGTATGGATAACACCGTTGCTCAGTGTTGTCCTTTTCCAGAGCTCTGGTCCGTGTGGCGTGCAGGATTGCGCTGGGAATTTCCCCCCTCGCGTTTTGGCCCTGCCTACGATTTATAGAAGTATGGAAGTCCTGACATTTGGAACACGGCAATGTCTATTGCTTATTTCCCAGTAGAACTTTTGACTTAAAAGATTTAGATGCTTTTCTTTATTAAATGGAGTGAATACTTCAGTGTTTTCAACTCAAAGCCCGTCAACATATCTCCATATTTTGTCAAGGGGCCCAGCTGCCAATTCTCAGTGGAAGTGCTGTTAGCAGCGGTGGTAATCCAGCATGGTGGTCTGAGAAAAGGATAGCAGCCAGACATTTGTGTTCAGTCTCCACTTTTCTCTCTTGCATTTGGCTCCAGTCATCGAAACCAAAGCTTTTAAAAAAAAGTCTCTGGTTTGTGATAAACAAGATGGTCCCCCCAGAATCGGGATCCCCTCTCTTTTGAAAATGCAGTCTCTTACCTTTGTGCTGGTGTTTCTTGACCTGTCATCTCTCAATGATGCTATGTTTCTTAAAACAGACCTGGCTGTTTGGTAAACATTTGCAATGCAGTGGTTCAGTCTCAGAAAGTAAACGTGCAGATGCTAGACTAGGTTGTTAATTTTGGTCTGTAATTGCAACCTGAGAATAGAGTAGGAAAAGTCATACGAAACTGGATTATATATTTGAGGCTTTAATCTCTGCCATTGAATCTCCGTCTCTTTCTGTCTCTTTCTTTCCCTCTTATGCACACATGTCCCCAGACCTCATACTCTCTTCTCTGGCTCCCAGCTCATCCCTGCTGTCACCACAGTGGCATTTGGCAGTCCCTGAGGTGAGAGAGGGAGCTGAAAGTGTGCTGTATGGTGTCCTGCAGCTCTGCCCCAATACAAAACACATTTCCCACCTACAGGACGCTTTTTCATGTCTCCCCTTTCTGAATGTTCCCTCTTTCCCTACCGCTGCAGGACAGTACTCCCTGTCCTTTAAGAAAAGTTTTATGGTCAGATTACTAATTTTAACCTGATTATTGTTTTTGAAACCAATAATTGGAAGAAGTCAGTTATTGGTTAACAGCTTTAGTGGTAAATCAGTTCCAGCAGCTTGCTGCGCTGCTGCTAGCATGAATCCACGTGCTTCTCAGCTAGAAGCTCTTGTCTCTCTCTCCTCCCCTCTCTCTGAGATCCTTTGCTGGGTCCATATGGTGGTAGGGATGTTAGCACTTCAGAGGAGTGTTTCAATATACAGTTATGATTCTAATTTTTGGCGTCAGCTTTTTATTACAAGTTGTTGCATGGCTGGAGGCGTGAGAGAGTGGGAGCAGAGAGGGTTCTCGACCATGTGTGAAGCAAAGAGATGGCAGGCAGCGGTAGCAGAAGTAATACAATAGCTTTTCTCTGGAGCATGAAAACGGGGTCTGGAGCAATCCCTTTGGCCCTTAATCTCTTGCTAATCGATATCTATTGCTAGCTCTGGGGTTTATAGCACGGACCATGACAGTTTTGCTGGGAGGAAGGGTCAGGATTTCAACCATAATAAAAGTTGCAACTCAGGTTAGTAGCATGTAAAGTGGATTTTATCTGTCAAAAAAACCGGTGCATAAAGTATGAAATCCAAACCTCTGTTTTAAGATAAGACCTAGTCTAGGTACTCGTGCTCTTTTTCTATATTGTCTTGAGTTTGATTTTTGTGTAGATCTAAAAGTGTAATGAAAATGCAAGCAGATGCGCTTTTATGGTCATACAGAATAAGCTCCTGATACGCAGCAATTTGGTTTGTATTTTATATTAGGCAGAAGTTGATACTTATATATGAGATCAGCAACTGCAACCATATTTCCAAACAAAACCAGTAATAATTGTAAGAGCGCATTAGTGAAATTATGAAATTATTAGTAAATATCAAAGAAGCAGAGTAATATCCTCTGATTAGCAATTACAAAACTTGGAGATGCAAACTCAGAATGAAAAGATGTCAAGGATGGGTATCATAGAACGGTTTGAGAGACCTTAAAGATCATCTAGTTCCAACTGCCCTGGGCAGGGACACCTCTCACTAGACCAGACAGCTCAAAACTCCATCCAGCCTGGCCTTGAACACTTCCAGGAACTGGGCATCCACAACTTCTCTGGGCAATCTGTTCCAGTGTCTCACCACCCTCACAGGAAAGATTTTCTTTGTAATATCTCATCTAAATATCCCCTCTTCCAGTTTAAAACTCTTACCCCTCGTCACACCGTTCCACTCCCTGATAAAGAGTCCCTCCCCATCCTTCCTGTAGCCCCCTTTAGGTACTGGAAGGCCGCTATAAGGTCTCCCTGGAGCCTTCCCTTCTCCAGGCTGAACAACCCCAACTCTCTCAGCCTGTCCTCACAGCAGAGGAGCTATGCTCAGGTTTAGGCTCTGTCCTGAAGCGATCTTGTAAGTAGCCTTATAATATCAGACGTTATTACCATATGCACAATACCACACACAGCTCTCCCTAACGAAGCAGTGATGTACCATGGTTGATGGGAAAACCAAAGTAACAGAGCTTTCCTAGGTCACAAATGGAGCCAAAGCACCAGCCTGACTTAGCAGGGAACCAGGTCTGATCCAGCTGAAATTATTAATTCTAGTCCCAAACCATACCAGCTAAGCATAACCCAGTCACTTTGTGATTATGTAGGTCCATGTGTACCATGTTCCCCTGTGCTCTGGGTCACGTTTGGCTTATAAATAATAAGCAGCAGAGCAGCCCTGTTGCGTGGAGTGAGGGAAAGAGCACAGGTATGCCCTGAGGAGGTGGCTGAGGGCTGTAGCATGCTATGAAGCAGACAGATGGAGGCTCCTGAGGGACAACACTGGAGATCAGAGGTTGCCATCGTGGTGCAGGTGTGAGGTGTGTGCGTGTTTTTTATCTTACCCTCAGGTCCTTATACCTCCTCACAAACTATGCAGGGAGACATGGTGCCTTCAATGAGGGTTAGAGACCCCACTTAGGAGTGAGGTAGACTGCATGATCTTGTGTATTGCGCTTGCCAGTAAGAGAAAGCTTTGTGGTCTGTAAAATTTCTGAAGAGTTTTGGGCCTTCCTGAAAGCAGTTAAGGAACAAAGGAGTGCGCAGAGTCTTTCTGAAGGAGAAAAGGATGAGAGTATTCCATGGAGATGAATTAAAGTCAATCCAAAGTGAACTGGTGACTTTACAACCCTCAAGCAAAGTACCCGAGGTCATTTGTTTTACACAACAGCATCGTGTATGAAATATGACAATGTGTACATGACCTTCTTTTAAACTGCTGTGATTTATTGCTGCCAGAACCATGAGGGAATCAAGGGGAGCTTATGAAGAAATCAATGTTATGTGGGATTGCAAAATGATGCTAGATCTGACGAATCCTTTCTGAAACCCTTTAACCACAAGAAATCTGCTGTTTTACTCAGATGTTGCAGAGCGGATATCTCATCCACTCTGATTCCAGACAGCCTTAGGTCTCTAAATGATTTTCAGGAAGGTGATGTTTGGCTTTTTTGGGTATCAATGTTTGCATTTCACGCAGTCTTCTGCATGCACTTAGGTTTTGTTGTCGTGATGTCTTTTAATTGATGAGAAACTTGAATGATGCTGGTTTTATTTTCTTTGGCAGATTAAAACATCCCAATTTTTTCCAATTATTCAGTAACCTCTATTTGCCTTGCTCTGCTAAACATGCTTTAATCTAAAAGCTACTATGTTCTTTCATAATTATAATTTGACGTGTGCTTCTCCCATTTTCCCCAGCCTTCTCAGTATTTTTGTTCTGCAGCTGCTGCCTTCAGATTATAATTCTGAAGCAGGAGAGAAATACTGGGGAAAACCAAAACTTTTTATTTGCTTTCCTCAGAAGATACTGCTAATCTGCTGAAGCAAAAAAAGTCTTTGAGCTGAAAAATGGTTTAACACAGCCTACAAATCATAATACGATTACTCGTGTTTGGGAAGGTACCATAGCATGACTTATGATTTTCATTGCCTATTGATGTTTCCTACAGTATAGGAGTAAATCTGTCTAATATTTACGACTAGTTTGGTTTTCTTCTCCTTTTCTCTGTGTGCTTTTGTGAAGAACTACTGCATCAAGTAGCGTGCCTGAAACTTGAGATAACTCAAGCAGGTGGTGTTTTCCAAAAAAACTGATGTCTCAGTCTCAAGCCTGGTGGGTGATTTGAAGCAAGGGCTCAAAATTGCAGATTACTTTCAAAAATATTTAATGGGTTTTGACCTAAATGGAATTTTGACCTATCCAAGAGCTAGGTTATATACAGGTATTGTGGTACATGAACCGTCAAATGTCTCTGACTTCTTGGTAAAGGAATAAAGTGGTCTGCTTTGCACCATGCAGAGCTAACCTTTGTGGAGGTTGCCTGTAGAACAGCTTTGGGAACGTGAGCAGGTAGTTGGTCCTCATTAGACAGATGTAATGGGAAGTCCACATCAGACAGATGAAACACACGTAGTGGGTGTCTCGTAGAGCATGGTGACATGGCATGTGTGCAGCCAGGGCAAGGTGCTGCAGCCTCAGTGCAGCAGTGTCCTGCTGTAAGGCTTCCTGGGATCGGACCTCCTTCCCACATGCTGAGCAACTGTCATGTTCCTCTGCTATGCCTCACCCATCCTCAAAACCTGCTGGCATTTGGGGTCAGTTGGTGGCAGTGATCTACATGATCCTGTATGAAACTAGACTCTCGCTTTCTCCCCACTGGGGTCATCAAAACATGAAGAGGCTTTATGAGACTTGACTTGGGAGTTTCGGTGGCTTCTTGTCAGGCCTCCTGCATCTGCCATGGCAAATTCTCTGTTGCTACAGAGTCCTCCACGTTAGGGTTGCGATTCCAGGAGAGTGCTCCCCCAGCACAAATGATTTCTGCTTATGATAATGTTCCTACCAGAGATGCTGGCTGAAAGCCTTGCCAATGAAACTGTCTTCGGCAGCATGTTTCCCTTCTTACTACATGGGGAGGAGGGTGACATTTCTTTCCCTGAAGCTTCTGGCCGTAGGGCTTAGAATAGGCAGAATTTCCTTTGCTTCTGGTAAAAAATAGTCAAGATTATGTATGACAGGGCTGTGTCCTGTATGGATCGTGTTAATTCTTTATGCATCTCAGCTTGAGGTAAGTCTGGCCTGACTCACCATAACTTTGTGGTTGTGTATGACAGACAAGGATTTCTTTTCTCAAAAAAAAAAATAAAAATTAATTAGGAAAACTTTGTGCTCAGACAAGATAAATCATTTTAGTAAAAGTTTCCAATGTTTTGATGAAAAAGCAGATCCTGTAATGTTTATTTTATTATTATTGCCATGTGTTATTGTTATTGCCATCATTTTCAGTCAACCTGTGAGTTTATTTTCAGTCTTATTTTCAAATTAATGTTTTTGCCCTAGGACCTTGGTTTGAAAGTGGTGTTTTTTCCTTTGGTCCTGGTTTGGCAATGTATTCTCCTTCAATAGGGATGAAATCAGCTCAGGAGGTAATGGATTCCAGTGTCAGGATTTCACAGCTGGCCTTAGAGTATGAGGAGCTGCTCAGCAGCTCACGCTTTCTTTTTCTCCCGTTGCTCCCACTTTCTGCTTCTGTGAACGGAGCAATTGGTGCTGAGGAGCTGATGTCCGCATGAAGCACATTTTATGTGCTCTACCTTAAAAATTATTTCTAATCTAGTCCTTTAGGTTGCATATCTGTAATGGGTTGGAGTGCAGTAGGTGCACTGTTGGAGCAGATCTTCTAATTTAGTTTCATAATCCAGTTTGTGAGCCCTAAGGCTCTTTGGAGTGCAAACCAAAGCATGCTCTGTGGGATGATGAGGACATTTGCTTCAAAAGCTTGCACCTGATTTGAAACAGAAAGCTAGTGTGAGCGCACTTCCTTTATTTCTTGTGCTCAGTGATTCCTGACATGTTACCCTTTATGTGGATATCCCTCGCATGGTTAAATCTTCAGAAATGCAGCTGTACTCTTACGCAAACTTAAGCATTATAAGCCTTTACACAGTAAAAAAGAAAGAAATGATCTAGTATTTTAAGAAATCCTGTGCAATGTGCATTAAAACTCTTGTGAATGGTTGTCCTCTCTGTGTTTCAGATAATTTATAAGTCATTTGGAGCAAGTATCTTGCTTGCAATTTTTATCAGTTCAAACTGTGGACTAATTGTCACGCATTCAATGGCCTTCAGCGGTAATTTTTTCAAAGCCACATGTCATCTACTGTGTCAACTACTTTTTTTACCTGGCCTGGATTCTACTCCATTTAGATTATACCCTCACTTCTATGTAAACTCTACTTCTGCTCTGTTTTGGCTTATCACCTGCAAGATAGTCACCTACCTTCTGAAATAAAACACAGATGGTAACAGTGTGATCTGTCTATCTACCCCAGCCCAATTTCAATTCAGGAGTAAAAGGTGTCCCGTTAAATTCAGGATTATCTTCATCTGTCAGTCAACAGTGTAAGTAGAGCTACAAATCCAAAGATTGTAGTACTATATTAGCCATATTTTTCTACGTCTATATGTTTGTAAGAAAACTATGGTCTAGCCTGTTTGTATGTTTCTAGTGTGTCAAATATATGCAACAAACAACCATTAATGAGTTTTAAAACTGTGATCCTTATTCAGTCCACTCAGTGCTCTTGAACGTGAGCCAACAGTAATTCAAGCTCAGTTGATCCTAATAAGTAACTAAGACCCCATTTCATAAACATGCAATTCTAGCTTGTTATTTCTGGCACTGCCATTAGGCAAAATCCTCTACTCTCAGAATGTCAGAATTAAGGGATTAAGGATAAACTGAAAATCGTGAATAATTCACGATTTCTTCCCTCCTCCTCACCAAAGGCAACTCTAGAGGGAGTCAGTAACTGCTCTGTCATACACCCTTTCTTCCGTGAGTTATGCAGGCGAGTGTGACCTACCAGGGCAGTGGGATTTGCTCATATGAGTGGAGTCTGTGGGATTGGATGTAATACCTGGTACTTTCTGTTATCATCATAGGATCACTAGGACAAAGCACCAATGCCTGCACTGAAAACTTCTACTTACACTTAGCCATCCTGAACAGGGATCTTCAGTGCCTCCCTATTGTATGTTGTCCCAATATATATTTCTCTTTGAAAGAAAGCTATGACATTTCAAAAGAATCTATTGCATTTTTTTACTAAAATGCAATCAGTGTCATTTCTTACGCTGGTCCTTCAGATAATCTGGAACATGTGTTATACTTGTTCCTTAAATAGATTTTCTCTTCTACTTCTCTGACTTTGAAGAAAGATATTTTATGAAGGTCTCATGGAGAAGGAGAAACTTTGCAGAAAATTATCAGGGGATTTTATTACATAAAATCCAGTGATGTAGGAGTTCAGATTAAAACAACAAAGACTGAAAAACAAGGTATTTCTTAGTAGAGAGATTTCTTAGTCAACCTTTGTCTCTCCCATGCCCCTGTATATCTCATGCAGCTGTAGAATATAGGTTTAGGACTGTCCTTTTATATATTTACACAGTGCCCAGTCACTGGTGTCTTTGGGTCTCTGAGCTTCTAGGCATTATGGTGACATGGAGGGAAGTAAGGATATATTTCATCTCTCTCCTGCAGTGAGAATTGCTTCGTTCATAAGGTCTGTCTTGCTAACATACTCCTTTGCTCAAACTCTAAGCCTTCTTGCTGAGGCTGCAGTGTTCATATAAAGCTGTTGCATTGTTGCAGCGTTATGCCAAAATTTAAAAAAAGAACTCTAGTTAAATTAAAAATTGGGGTACTAGTGGCCTTATAGACTTGCTGTCTTCTTTATTCAGTGTCAGTGAATGGCTGTGCTGTTTGGCAGCGCTCATTAATTTTTCTCAAGTGGTTGCTGATGTCGTTATTGTTCTGGGCTTTCTTTTTTCTTCATGTGCAATTGTTATTTTTATCGAAGCATGTGAGGAGAACGCTGTGCACACAGCTGTGTGAGGAACGAATTCAGAAAAGGCCAAGTCACTTTATAGGAGAAATCAGGTGTATTGCCATCAAGTTTTGGGTCAGTAGTAGGGCACCAAGTGACTTAGCTTTCTTAAAAAACAGACTAAGGCTTTTAATTTCTGAACGGAACAGGGGAATGCGTGCAACCCGCAGAGACTGGAGTCTCTCCAGGCCTATCTAACATAATGAGAGAATTCTTTGTGAAATGCATAAAATGATGACATTTTAGTGGTGAGTGAAAATATTTGATTACTTTTTCCATATCCTAAAATAATTGGAATGTTCTTTTGCAATTCCGTTGCCGGTGAGGACTCAGAATGTATAACCTTGCCACATATCTACCTCAGAGACATCTCTAGGGCAGTGTGGTGATATGGAAAAATGGGTTGAAAAGTCTTTTTTAAGCCCCAAGGAAAAGTTACAGGCGTGTTCATCTGGGAAAATATCCAGAAGATGAATTCAGAGTCCTGACCACAAGTCTGAGGAGAGGAAGAATGGTCTGGGCAAGGTTTGGTGAGCACCGCGGTGGCCAGCGTGATAAGGGTGAGCATCCAGCACAGTCTGGCATGTCTGTGTGGCCATCTGCAGAAGGGGAGAAGGGGCACTCTGCCAGCTGGCACCTGGGGACAGGGTGGCACAACCTTGGTCTGGGGTGTGAGGTCTGGTCCCAATTTGTCTGGACTGACTGTCAAAAAGACAGCTGGGTCCTGAGCAGCGTCGTTGTCCCCTTTCAGCACACCCTGCTCCCTGCCACCATCCTGAGGAGGTCCACATGCGTGCTGTGCTCTCCTACGGCTGGTGTGGTTTCTTCTTGAGTTTGGACATGGAGGTCTCATCCCTGTGACAGGCGGAGGCTGTTTGTGCTGGTTTAGTGCCAGATCCCTGTCTGGCTTGCCCCTGTGGCCCTACAGATGCTAAAAGGATGGTGTATTCTCAAGGATTTTTATGATGAAGCATGGACAAACAGAAAGGAATAAAATTGTACTTGCTCCTGGTCGAGGTCTGAAATGACTACAAGACTTTGTGATCTGTCTTAGTTATGACAATCATTGGTATTTATTGGTGTGTGAAGAGTAAGTGAATAATACAGAAGGGATTTTGGCACTTTGCAACACAAAGGTTTTTAACATCATGTAACATCTCTGTCTAGCATGAGTGGAGGGTTAGTGTGGCCTTTCACAGCAAAGCTTATTTGGTGCATTGAGAAGCATGAATTAGCATTTCAGCAGTGGTAAGGAACAGCAACAATCTGACAGATTGGTCCTCGCATTCAGGACATGTGTGCTCCTGCAGCAATAGGAGCACTCCTATGTACTATGTTGGGATTTTGTATTTGGTGTATGGAGACACTGAGCAGTTCTGACACAAGGCATAGCCAACCACGGAAAAAAAAGCATAGTTCTGGTCTGTGGAAATGGCAACTGGACATTCAGGAGGAATCTCATGGGTTGAGATTCCCAATACACCGAGAGCTGAATTGGCATATGGAACAGAAATAGACAGGCATTGGGTGATATCTCTTTGAACAGCTTGGGATTGCTTTAAAGGTAGACCCAATCTTTCTGCTTCCAGTAACGTCATATCCCTGCTAGCAGAGGATTATATATATTTAGTCACTGAGGACAGAGAATGTATTGCCTAGCACACTCTTTTACCACACTGTTTGGGGACAGTTCTTTCATATTTTATATTGTGTAAACACAGAAAGTTTCTCTAAGCGTGGTTCGCAACTGGACTGTGTTGACACAACATTTCATGAGGACGCAGAATACCCTGAGTGGCTGTTTCTAATGTAAAAACATTAAACCATTTAAAGCTGGACCAGTTGCATTGATGACTTGAACCATGAATAGTCTGGAGCAAAGGAGCTAATATCTGTAAGAGGTTGAAAGATTGGAAAGGGATGGTCGGAGTTATAGATTGACAGAAGATGAGCCAGGCTACATCATGCCTGTTTGCCAAATTAATTATTTGTTTCAATATTTATAAAAGTGAATAGGAAACAGATGGTAGAAATAGAGATGCCTGTCAGGTTTTTGCAATGGAGAAAGGAGAAAGACAGAGAGGAAATCAGAATTGCACCATAAGAGGGGAACAGGAAATTAAAATGTCAGACAACTGACAAAACTGCAGGACCACACGCAAATATAAAGAGGTTTCTCATAGGATCTCTAAAGCATTTTAAATGTAAGACTTCTCTCTTTTGCCACCCAGAAATCAGAATAAAGATTTTAAAAAAAGAAAAAAGAAGGGAAGTCAAAACACATGCTCAGCCCAGCCTGTTACAATACAGTATATTGAACATTTCTTTGGAAATATGTCTGAGTAGTTTGTAAAGGTATTACTGTAATATCCAGTAAGAAGACACAGAGCAGAGAAGGTGGGGAGTTCCTGGCTCATGTTTCGAGTTTGGTGGTATCTGCATCCTTGTTCTTGGCAGTAAGAATTCATAGTCTTTGCTCTGCAACGACTGGTGATGTGGCAAGCAAAGGTCTCACAGAGTAGGGGTACCAGGGAACTCTGGGTTAAGTTAGTTCTCTGCAGCTGTTCTGAGCACCAGTTGTTTGTGGTTTGTCCTTACATTTGGCTGTGTTTATGCTAGTAATTTCACCTGGGGTGCAAGATGTGAGAGATGTGGGCAAGGAAGTACTGCTGGGTAGAGGTAGCTTTACAGTAAATGTTACACCTAGAATATTAGAGGGAAGGAGGAGGAAAATAAGGGGTAAAAGGATAGGAAGCTTTGATGTTGAACAGATTTGGTGGAAATATTCTGTGTGTGGCAGGGATACTGGATCCATGTGGGGTTCTGATAGTGCCCCTCCAGCCAGCACATAGCAATGTATTGCCCATGCCTGTCAGTAGAAGACAGTCCTGAAATGCTTGCTCTTTGCAGAAATCTGTTTGTGCTTCATCATTAGCTGAAACAACTGAATTTGGCAAGAGGTGGTGAATAGATAAAGACCCAAGATAGGGTTACCTGTCTCTTCCTCTCTCAGAATTGCTTCTGGTTTTCAGTATCCATGGGAGCACAGGGAGACACGTGCTTTGTCCAGCACCCTTCCCAGCTGGGGAGGGTTTGCTGCTGCTCTAATAACCTCTACTTCTTTAGCGGTCCCTTGCTTATGTCTCTTCATATTCAGCAATCATCACTGAATAAGAGCTGTCTGCTGACCTTTCCTTCAACACTAAATTCTGAGCCAACTGTGCTGCTCTGCTGGGATATGGATGTTTTTCTTTCTGTCTGTCTGTCTGTCTTGTGGTAGGGTTTTGTATGTCTCACTTTGACTTTGGCCAAGTGCCTCACAAGCTATGGACTCTGAATGTCTGCCTTATTTGTATAAAAATGTAGGGTTTTCAGTTGGCTTGACCTCCCAGTAAGTTTCCTACTCTCCTTTGACCTTGTTTCTGCCCTGCCAGTCTTTGTATTAAGCTTTTTTCTCTCTTTCACTTGTAAGAGTTCACTGATCCTTCTTCCTTCCCCAGTAAAAAGAAGAGAAAATTTTAGTAGCAGCTGCTAACTGTGCCTCAGTCCTTCTGCTGGTGTTTGGTGTTCATCTCAGGAATAAGACACTTGCAAGTTCACATTCACACCAGGTCAGCAGATGCTGCTGCTGAGGGTTGTATTGAAACTTGTAAAATAGCTTACTTCAATCGTGGGTATGGTCTGCCTCATAGAGCTATTGCCCACTACGTTTTAGCACTGGCTGGCAAATTCAGCCCTTTGCAAGCAGGATCTACAGACACTCCCTGAGAAACAGTCTGTTTTATCTTCAGGTTTCAGGAGTAGACTTTTCAGGTCAGTATTGGTGAATATAACTACAGTTTTGGTGGCAATGCTGGTCCATCTGTTGGATCAATTGAGATCAAGATTAACCTCTTTAGATCAAACACAGGCCACAGTCCACCAGTAAAATGACATTTTATGCAATCAGCTCTTCCTCCAGTTAACAACTAGTAAACTACAAAAACAAAGGGAGGAGCAAAACTTGGCCTGGTGGAGTCCTTGGTCAATGTCAATAAGGTGTCTGCCAAGAAGATGGATTTTGTGATTTTCTGTCTATTGGCTTTCAAAAGGAGAAGTGTTGGAGGAAGAGAAGTGAGAATGCAAACCAATGGTGCAGTAGTTCAGGGTCGAGTGGAGTTTCAGATGGACCCATTCTTTATTTGTCTGGTGGTATAAAACGGGAGCTTTCCATAAACGTATGTCTCTATATGGCATGCGTTTTAAGCAGATAGTGTGGAAGCAGCAAATTTGGTTTTAGCTGGATGCTAGAAGGAGAAAGAATTAGCGTTTTTCCCTTTGGCTTTTCTCCCTTCTTCCAAACATTGTGAGCTTTAGCAGGTGCCTCCTTTGGCAGATAGATATCTCAGGAACCTAGTGTTTTCCAAAAGATCTGAACTTGTCAGCTTGTCTGAAATTATTATTTACTGACCATGTGAAGGAATAAGGGACATCCAGGTGTGGGATGTGACTGGGATTCAGTGTCTTTGCTGATCACTGAGTGAGATCAGACTCAACCTTGAAGCAGGGTATGAAGGAATTTTTTTTGTAAAATTTTAATCTGCTTTTCATCTTTTCATTTGCCACTACTTCCTTTAAAGCTAGATCTAAATTCATCTCAGGTGCTACTCCAGATGAGAGTTGTATTTGGTCCATTAAATTTGTGACTTAAAAGCTAAAAAGAAGACATACATTCTACAGAAATGTTGCCTGTGACTGACTGGAGAGGAAAAAGAGTCCAATCCCTTGTCCCAGCATGTTCATCTCTGTGGGGTTTTTCCCTTATCATTTATTTTTTCAAGGATCTGACTAAAGCAAATGCCCAGCCTGGAATAAATCTTGAAGAGATTTTTCTTCCTTTCCTCTCCACTTCACTGAAGCACTGAAATGTGTTGTCCTGCCTGTCCCCCCACCATTGCACTCTCAGAGGGCTGCGATTACTCGCAGAGGGTTGTCACTGTGATGGATAGGACTGACGTGACTCAGGCTCAGTCCTGTGGAGGACAAATGCACTGTTGGACGGGGAAGGGGAAGGATCAGCATCAGCACAATATCCAAGGAACTTATGTCTTTTTCAGAGTTACGCTTATCCGTACTCTTACAGCGTGCCTTTCATAATGCTTCCTTCACCTGCAAGCCTTGCAAAACCCAGCCTCTGGTGGGCTTGCCTCCCTTTGCACCGGTCCCCATCTTACCACACAGCCGCTGCTGTCTGTGTGGTCTTTGAAATTCACACGGCTTGGTGGCAACCAGTAGGGAGGGAAAATAACGTGTTTTATTTATTTAGAGTCAAGCACAGTTTAAACTCCATTCTAAATAAATAAAAACTCTTAGCCAGATTTATATAAATAAAAAAGCAGATTTTCCCCTCTCTTTTGGCTGCTGTTGAACAGCATCAGTTTCAAGACCACACAAGGAGCTGTGTCAACAGCTCTGAAATGTGCGGTGGAGGCAAAGGTAGGGGAGGGGTAGGAAGGACCTTGATAACTTGCTTTGGACTTCTAATGCACGGTGGTTCCCTGTGTACATAAAGGAGTAGCCCTAACACTATGGTGGGTTAAAAGGCTAGAGGAAAACTGGGGGGATCTTATGTCTCTAACAGAGGAATATTTCTATAAAAGGCCAGTTTTTCTTCAGATTGTTCATCCGCTCTACCAAGTCATCTGTGTGAATGGTAGGATTAGTTGGCACAGCTGAGCACTACTCTCTCTCAGTCTTTTGGTATAGGCTAGAAGTGATAGAGCACCCATAAAAGCAGTGATTTGAGGAAGAAACATTTTATTCTTAGGAGGCTGATCACATTTGGCCTTTGGGGCTTGAGGCTGCATTACACAAAGGTTCCCACTTTCCATCAAATGGTGCTCCCACACAGGTGCTGACAGTGCCGTGTCTCCTGTTACAACCATCACTTAGGGAAACTCCAAGCATGGTTTCATTTTCTTGGGAGTGAAATGTATTATGTCTGCACAAGGTTTCAGATCTCTCTTCACTTTTAGACCTGCCAAGCTATCACGAAGGGTGACAAGCAGCTGCTCTGTGGAGCACCTGGGTTTTGTTACTCCAGATGAGAGATTACTCCAGGCCCTAAATAGATATCCGCTTTAAGTGGGTTCTCCTCGGGGCAGCATTTACCCCACTGATCATGGATGAGGATGGGCTGGAGGACATGTTTCTGCTGGTCGCAAGATTAGACTGAGAACAAAAAGGGCCCAATGAATGATTATTTCGTGAATGGTCAGAGGCCACTACAATTATGACCAAAAAAAATCAAAGAAACACTCTTGCAAAGCAAAGCCATGCTCGCAGTTCATTACCTCTTTCATATTCTGAACCTCCTTGGGCTGGCGGACAAAATGACCAACAGATGTTAGTCACCTTGAGGAAAAAATTCAAAGAATAATTTTTTAAACATGTCCTTTTACAGCCTACTTCACCCACTTTATATATTCATTTAAAGTTATGTATGGTTATATATCCCACAATACTTTTGGGTTGTCTTGTTCTGTTAGTAAAGCATCAATTCACTTTTCTCTTCCCACTTAATGATGCATCTTAGGGTCACAGCTTGTCATAGGCAGTGGTATCAGAACATCGCAAACTCCTGAACGTCTTCACAAAACCCTTATCCTTAAGGTAGTACATCTCAAGGCTGTATTGCACTATGGTCCAATTAGCAGTAAAATGCCATTTTTCTTTGCACAGATGAAGTCATCATCCTACTCCCACTTCTGCTATGACAGCTTGCTTCAACTGCCAAAAACCTTTGACACAGCAAGTGATCCCAGTCTGCTCAACCCAGAGACATGAAGAGTTTCCCTCCTGGCTCCAGCTGGTGGTGGCTTAGTGAGTCTTTTTCCTTGAGAACACTACTTACCTTAATAGAAAGAGTCTAAAAGTAGCATTCAGTGTAAAAGGAGCATTTTGAAAATGCTACTTGATGTATGAACATAGATAGTGTGGTACGGGGTCACGCTGACTGCCTGTATGAATTTCAAGTCACTCCAAATTGTTCCATGCATAGGGTATTGCATTCAGTTTTTATCTGTGTGTATTATGGTTTCAGAAAGAGATGCTGTGTTTTGAAAACCCGAACGTAGGAGAGCTAGGAAAGATGGTGCGAAATACTTTCAAACCTGAATTGTGTTGATTTTTAAAATTTTCCTCCTTAGGGTAAAAAAAAGAGATTTTGTAATGCTTTCTCCAATGAAAATATAGCGTCATTGGCAATGTACTATATGAGCAATAAACAGTTTTTCATGGTTATTAAACACCCCAGCCTTACAGTTTAACCCAGCATAAAGTCATTTGCTGCATTGTAAGCTGAGTTGCCGTGAAGGATATCACTTACCTATCGCAGCATTCTACACCAAAGAGACTCTTCATTTTCATGACAGAGAACAAAAACAATTTACCTGATTTTAACTCTCAATAGTAATGTGAGCTGTTTAAGGCCTTGAAGATGATTTAATGAGTGAGTTTATTTTCTAAAAACAATAGCTGAGCTATTAGAACTGAAGCAGAAAGCACGTGGTTCTACACCTCTTGTATTGGTGACTATGAATTATCATACTATCTGGCAAGAATGTAGTCCCGGAGAAATTTTGTGCAAATTTAGAGAAAACAGCCATAAAATTACAAATACTAACAAATCTTGGTCTTGGGACCCTGAGTGAGTTGAAGCTGCTATTCCATTTTAATTATTTTACTGGAATTCAGTGTAAATGTTACCTCTGAAACTTGAAACAAATTCCAAGCAATAAAAAATAAAAGCCTATGGGAGGCTATGTTTAAGGAGAATAAACAGAATAATCTGTTTAACTGTAGGCAGGCTAATCTGACACTGATTCTTAACGACAATAATTAAAATCTTCTTAGGACATACAATTAGGTAAAGGTTATAAAGAAATTGTTGCCAACGAAGACAGTTTTACTTAAACCTACTCTTGCCAAACAGCTAGATTAAATTTCAAATATTGTTGGTAAAGTTAAATGTGATGACAAGCTGCTCACTTAAGAGATTAAGATAATTAATAGGAGATAAAATCACTCACTCCATATTGCAAGGATTAAAAATATTTTGTAAAAAAGTATCTATTAAAAGTTTATTATCATCACAAGGGTAGAAAGGGTATTTTTATTCAGGAAGTCAGCCCGGATGATCACTAGCCCAGTGCTATTCAATTGACCATTTTCTTCCATTTATTTGGAAATAAATATGAATTTATTCTTAGAAAAATATCCTGAGGTAATCACACTTTGTTCTCGTAGGACATTTTTGCTAACCAAGGGGACCGTTTGATAGGGTGTGTTTGGAAGAACAGGCATCTTATCACAGACAAATGCAAGCACGAAGGTCTGTATTTAAGGTGAAGAAGTCCATGCATATAAGATTTGTGCATGCTTGAAATCAGTGGTCCTGTAGTTTTAAAGTTCATGGTAGTCACCTAAGTTAGCAGGAGCTTTTAGTCTGCTTTTAGGAGCATGACTACAGTATCGTATGAGCAGGTGACAGAATATTATGTAGGACTGGAGAGGTGATTATTTTCAAATATAGGATTTATGAGCTCTTTATTAGAAAAGCAGGTTAATTTCTGGTGCCTGTTAAAAGAGGGGATCATAAACCAAAGAAATATGGGGAAAAAAATTTCTGAGGATGCTCTGAGGGTCGATCGATACCATTGATCTTTATGACTCTCAAGTGCACAATGTATAACTTATATGTATAGCATATAATATATGCCAGTATTTATGGTAGTGTAATTTTTATCAATAAATATATAAGTATTTGTATAAAGAAGTATGCGTGTATATATATGCCTGTGTATGTTTGGGAGGTTTGTGGTAACATATCTTCTAAATTACAACACTGTCTGTGTAAGAATCTCAGCCATTTAAAAGAGCAAATGAATTCTTTTGTTTAGCTACTGTAATTCATCTTGGTCTACCTCACACAATTTTTATACTTAAAATGCAGCAGTATCTGGTATGACTAGTATTGTGTAAACAACTATCTCCAGACTAGCTTCACTGATCTCAGTAGCATAATGGCCTGTAGAACTCTGCCCTCTAAAATTTAATGTCAATCCTAAAATAATTTAAAAAGATATTTATATATCTTCTCCTCCTCAGCACTGCTTGTAACCTGAGAGTATCCATGTGGCTAAGAATACAGACTTGTCTTTTCTAAATTGAAGACGTTCTGCTCATACCACTGGAGAAACAAACTAAAAAATAAGGCAACCAGATGTTTAAAAATGTTGAAAGTTCCTTTTTTTGGAAAGGTAGCTGTGTTAAATAAACATTAAAATGCTATTTTTTCTATATAACTATTCATTTTAATGGCACCCCAAGAGTTCGTCCAAGGGTCTCTGGGTCACTTGGGAGAAAGTACAGTATATTTTGGCTCCACGGTCTTTGACTTGCTACAAAGAGCTAATTCTTCCAATTAATGAAATAAATGTTGCTGATGTAGGTGGATTGACAAATTATTTTAAAGGCTAGTTTATTCAAATAGATGGCAAGTCTGATATGACTAGAATGCTTTAAGAGGCCTTCCCTGGCAGGAAAAGAAGCCCTTGGAAGAGAAAGATGTAGTGACTATTCACCCAGGTGGCACTTACTCCTTTGGGTATCTTCTGTCCACAGTGGCACTGCAATGAAGCTAGAAAGTATGAAGACTTCTTTGTCCTGTAGGATTTTCAGTGGAGCTTTCTGTTTGGGACAAGAGCAACCTGTTTGGACAAGATACCAGTGATAAACATCAACAGCTGAGGCAGTTGAAGGTCTGGGAGTCCCTGCTGTTTGATGAGATATTTAATAGAAAAGCAGGTTAATTTCTAATGCTTGTTAGGAGAGGTGATCATAAACCAAGGAAATGTGGGAAAAGAATTCCAGGGATGCTCTGAAGTTTATCATTACTTGGTTTATGATCAGATGCTGAAAAGTTAAATAGAGCAAGGAAACTAAAGGGAGAATTTCAAGGCTGCAAGTCTGTTTATGTGGATAAAAGACTTTTGGAAGCAGTATGTTTTCCTTTCAAAAATATATTTCTCTCTTTGGAACAGCATCCTGAAATAGCCACATTTTAATTCAGTTTGCAATAGTTCATGAGAGCAGTTGCGTTGCAGTGTTGATATTTCAGGAGTGGATCAGCTCCACAGATTAATGCATTGACATGCGTCAGTAATGGTGAAGGTGGTTTACTGCAAACGTGAGACCCTCTCTAGGGTATATTGATGTCAGGCTGCAATTTCTGAGCTTTACAACTCTAGCTAACTAATGCGATAGCCTCTGTGTTTCCAGACAGGAAATAACACTCACTGTCAGCTGTACTGTACATGGTGATGGAAAGTGTGTTCCTGCCTTGATACCTAAAGATATGAACGGGGTTACAGAGAAAAGCTTCTCATCTCTCAGGGAGCACATCTAGCTCTCATTATGGCTTGAAAAATAGAAAAAAAATGAGTTGAAGAAGTCAAATGCAGGATTCCTTTTGCCTTCTTTGGAAGCAAGATTTGAGGCTCTTAGCTGATGCCTATCAGTGTAACGTCAGAGGGCTGTAAGTTGATATAGGCTGTTACACACTCTGGTAATCTGAATATACCAGAATGGGCTTTAAATGCACTACCTGATGTCCCACAGCCAGACCTCCTACACCACAGTACTCAGCTAGGTCTTTGGCAGAGCACGAGGGTGTATAATAGGATATGCAGGGCTCCACATTGCTGCAGCTAAGCTGCTTTTTCCCCCCATATATTAGCTTGTTTGGAGCCTGGTCAGCTATCTACATGCTATAAGCTGTGCTGTGCTATATACAAAAGACAAAGGTCACAACTGGGCAGAAAGCATCCATCCCTGTAGTGGAGTTTACATCCATGGTCTCTGGGTCTAGCTCAGTGAGAATAATGACTTCAAGACGTGGAATTAAATTGCTTTGCTACTGTATGAGCTTTAATGTTAATTAGCTGTACGAGTGGACATCTGTGCAGGACTAGCTAAACCTCCAAATCCTGACTGAACATTACTCTATGGGGAAATGCTGGACCTCGGTCTATGTAGATAGGTGAGGCTTTTCCTTCTTTCTGTTTATGGCAGGGGAGCTTTTGGAGGCTGTTTTGTTTTCAGTCACTTGGAGCTCAAATATGAGCTGTCAACCCGCAGAGCAGTGTAATATTACAGATAGTTGGATGTTGTTCACTGAGCCCCAAAGGCAAAATCACCTCTGGTTGAAATATCAGTTTTCATTGTTAGAGAAATTTGATTTTTCTAAAGAGAAATGTTGGAAATACATGGAAGAAACTGGCTTATCATTCATGTTCTGGTAGTAGCGTAGTCGTAAAAACAGGTTGTATTTGCAGTACATGTGGATAACCTCTTATAATGTATTGTTTACAGAGCCCAGGAGAGAAATTTCAGCATCATGCCAATGCAAGAGTTTTGTTATCCCTTCTCTTGGGAAAAAGGTATACAAAGAAAATCATTCAATTGTTGTTTTAAGAAGAATACATTTACCTTCCAAGAATTACGCATCGCAGATTGGTTTGATTACTACCATTAGCCTATCTGCTGCTGCAGAGTGTTTGCTTTGTTTCTTAAACAGAAAACTAAATATGGTGGTGAAGCTCAAACATGGGGAATATGAAAAGTACGGATTTGCATTAAAAAGGCTGCTTTTTCTGGCTGCATCTATAGATAGATGTTAAGAAAACAGCCACTGAGGTGGTATCAGCAGAGAAATTTGTGTGTGTTTGTCTTTTCCTTTTTTTTTTTAATTTGTAAACTGAATAAAACACAATCCTCAATTTCTCCAGCTGCGCTCTGTCTACAGATTGCTCCAGAATTTCTGTGCCTTCAACCTCATATCTCTCTCTTTTCTTTTTTCTTTTTTTTTCTCTAAGTACTTCCAAGAGCCAAGAGCTGCTGGTATGCGGATGAAGGCTCTGAAAGGAAAAGAATAAATTAACATCAAATGGGCTGCTTCTCCTCCCACTCTGCATTCAGAATATCTTAAGGAGACCATAGCAGAGGATCAGTACTGCCTCCCAACACACTCTGTATCCGAAGAATCCCTCCTAGTCCTCTGCAACCTCCAATAGCTTCACTTGAGACCAAAGCAGGAGTTTTATTTTTCTTCCATGAAATTATTGCTGATGTCTTTTGGAAGGTGCAAATTGATTAATTTTCCGAGTTGTTTTTTATGTCTAAAAGAAATGGGTTTGTAAGGTGTTTTTCAGGGGCGAAAAAAAAATGGCATCCTTAATTAATACCCAATTGGATTCAGCTATTGATATCTGTGATTTCATGCTGTTAAAGAAACTCATATATGCTTGATGTCACCTGTGTTTTCAAAGGTATCCTACTTATGTTTTTTCTATCCAGCCTACATATTAAAGGAGGAGTGTTAGTAACATGTCAGCACTTACTGCGTTGTTGTATCGGTGAATACTCTTTAGTGAATTAGAAGCTTATGGTTACCTTACATTTCAGGACACAGAGATGAGGACTGAGATGTGGAAGAACACTTGTCCAGGCAGGGCAACACCTCCAGTCGTGGCTCTCCTGTAGTTCCTCTCCCAGCTTTGCTAGAGACCTCTCAGGTACCAGTCCAGCTGACAAAAAGGTGCGTGTAAAGTTTAATGAGCAAAGATGGGATTTGTTTCTGAACTTTATTTTGCCATGATTAGCAAGGAATGAAACCTCTGATGGTCACGGTAAGAGAATGTGTCCGAGAGAGTGGAGGAATGGAAGTTTAGCTGCACTGTGATAATGTTCATGGCATTTCTTTATCCAATATGAGGTAACATGATCATGTTTAAACTTCAGTGAAAGCAACCAGAAAACTCTTGTCCTTGTATTGTATCAGCTTTTATCTGTTGTACTTGAGTATGTGTTTTTTGTTTGTTACAGGCTCCAAATCTTGTCTCTAAAAACTATACTCAGAGTACTGGATCACTTTTCTCCATATCAGTGAATCTGCTTATTGACGTCCTGTTAGAGGCCTGTGCAAATAAGTCTTCAAAAAGGAATAAATGAAAGACACTAGTGAAAAGCGAAGTTTGACCAGAGGGCAAAGTTCTGTCAAAAACACTTTATCTTTCTTTGTTACTGAGACATGACCAGATGTTTGTTTATAACAAAATGCCTGCATTGGGATTTTTGAAAGCCCAGATGAGGAAAACTGTATCTAATTGCTGCTAGGAGTGCAGCCATGTCCTAGCTGCAGCCTGGGTTGGTGTGCCCTAAAATGCTATATTTGGAGATTCTGGGAGTGGAATAAAAGTGTATATGTTTTCGCTGAAAGGAGATAGGGCTGTCACTTCAGAAACACACTGAACATCTGCTCTGGCTGAGCCCTGTGGTTTAACTAGATTAAAGCCCCACATTAAAATGATCATCAGTCAATCAGAACACTTCCTCAGTCTGAGAAACATAACATCATGCTCAGTGTTGCAGTTTCCAAAGAAGCTGATGTGTCCTGGTAAAAAAAGAAAAAAAAAAATCAGAACAGTGAAATTTGTCAGAATTGTGGGGTTTTTTTGGCTTGTGTGACATCACAGACTAATGTTTAACCTAGGATCAAATAACTTGGAATTTGTTGTCCTAAATGACTTTAAATCCAGCTAATTATTTTGAGCATATCTTGGCTATTAACTCTAGTTAGCAAAATGAAATGTAATTTGTGTTCTTCTAGCTTTGGGAGGGTTTCCAACCAATAAATCTGTAGCACAGACCACAAATTTGTGTTGTTTCAGTGGCACAGAGATCATTTTCCTTTTATTTCAACCCCTAGATAGCCATTTAGGACTACCAGACTATAGGCCTTATAAATTAGAGGACTATGAATTGCCAGGAAAGCTCTGTTTTATGAATAAAAATAAAGCCACCATTACAAAAAGAAAACCCTACCCTGCCCGACAAATCAAGATAACCCTCTTCAGTTGGCATTTGGCTGTAAACTACTTGTATCATGTATTACAAATAATCCCTTGCATAAACAATTTGATAACAATTGAGTAAATGTTGAAGTATCTTAGATGATGATTTGTGAAGCCTTTTGCTGTAACACTTTTGAATGACTTAGAATTAAATGTCTTGTTGCATTTATTAATGTGTTTAACTGGTTTGGTTTTGGTTTTATTGTAGTGAAGCGGAGAAGATAAAAGTGTATTTTTTTCTGCACAAGGCCTGTAACAACATAATTTTTGAAGTTTATTTAATTTAGACCAACCAGAAAATGTATTCAGTATTGTGGAAACACAGCGTTAATGAAAAAAATTCTATAAGTCAACATACAGCGAGTTGATGCTCTCTTTCAGAAACACCCAGTGCATGTTGAGGAAGCATCTGGTGCAACTTGGATGTTTTTTTGTCACTGATTTTAATTGCCAAATGTGCAAAAGAGCTTACTGCAAATATTTCACGATTTTTGCTGATGGAAGTTACAGATATGAATTGAGAGACTGGAACCAAGGGAGAGATTATGGCTATTTGGAGCCTGAAGCACATTATAGCATATGGAACCTGTGTGCTTCTCCTGCCCCCCTTCTCATTCCTTCCCTCACACACTCTTGGAACTGCAGCAGGAAGAAGGCTTGCCTCTTGGGAAGCATCACTGATCCTTTTCCTTTGCAGATGGGGAATTCCTTGGAAGACAGACGGCTATGTTCTTCCATCCTTCGAAGTTCTGGCTTGTCCTGGCCTGTTGCACTTTTCTCCCGGTAATATTTGTCCAGTTCTTTACTGGGGTGATGCTGAAAGAGACCTTGTAGCAATGGTTCTCACTGAGATTAATGTTTATATCGCAGACCTTAAAAAGGCCACACTAGATCAGATAAATGTCGTGTTGTCTATTCTGTTTGGGAACATTAGGAACTAGAATAGTTTGAAAGATAAAAAAAGGAACTGGGAGTTATTATCAGATGATCTCATGATCTGGGATGGTAAGGAGTAGCATTAAGGTGTCTGTACATTAACCTCTTCTACCAGAAGCTGCTCCAAAAAGTTGCGTTTACAGGCAATGCCATAGTTCTATGTAAAGTTCTGAGAAAGAGAGCTCTGCTCTGTAAGGGAGAAAGATGATGGCAGAATAAAACAATGGAAAATAAAAATGAGATAATTGTTATTTTCTCACCTTAGAAGTTTTGTTTTTATTGATTATTGACCATGTCAGACTACTGATATCATTCCATGCATCCCAGCTCCTCTTCTCATTATAATTGTTACTCTATTCCAAAGAAAAAAAACAGTGTAGGGGCAGTGAGCAACTTGTTGACAAAACAAGCAAGGTTCTCATTAGACAGGGGAGCATTCTCTATCATTTAGAGTGAAAATTAAGTCTACCAGATGTCACCAAATGTCTTCAAATGTCGCCATGTGTTCATGGTGACTATTCTCTTGGAAGGCATGGCATTTGTCTGATCAAGGGCTGAGGTGCTTTGTCATGTGGTTGGCCTTACCCCATGGACGTTCCAGTTACTGATAATGCTTTTCAGATGCATTAGAGATTTGGTGTCGTTGGTCTAGACTTGCACTACATGTTGGGAGAAAAGCAATGACCAAACTGCTGAAAGGAAGGAACAAAACCATTGTAGGAAAAAATGTTATGTAGAAAGGTGATGTTGCTGGAGCTTCTATTAAGAAGGTAGACGTTTGACATTTGTCAGATAAAAGGAGATATGCTGTATATAGAGTGCTACGAAGAAATCAACACCTCTGGCTGTGAAAAGCATTGTACTGGCATCGAAGAAGAAATTTATAAAAGTGATGAACTAGAAGCATTACTCCCTGAGCCAGCAACTACAGCCTTAAATGAAACATTTGCTATAATTTAGCAAATGATGCTATGATTAGCCATGATTTAACCCTCCAGAGGGCTGGAACACCTTTGCTACGAGGACAGGCTGAGAGAGTTGGGTTTGTTCAGCCTGGAGAAGAGAAGGCTCCGGGGAGACCTTATAGCGGCCTTCCAGTACCTGAAGGGGGCCTACAGGAAGATGAGGAGGGACTCTTTATCAGGGAGTGTAGCGACAGGACAAGGGGTAACAGTTTTAAACTGAAAGGAGATTTAGATGAGATATTGGGAAGAAATTCTTTCCTGTGAGGGTGGTGAGGCACTGGAACAGGTTGCCCAGGGAAGCTATGGATGCCCCATCCCTGGCAGTGTTCAAGGCTGGGCTGGATGGAGTTTTGAGCAACGTGGTCTAGTGGGAGGTGCCTCTGCCCAGGGCAGGGGGGTTGGAACTAGATGATCTTTAAGGTCCCTTCTAACCCAAACCATGTTATGATTTCTTTAAGAAGCATCAGGTATAAAGAAAAATGATTTTAAGATTAAAAAGATAGAGGGACAACAGAATATGAAATTATTTAATGGCTACAGTGGTGGAACTTGAGAGAGAGAGCAAATAAATTGGGAAAAGACAAGTAGAAGCCTATTAGAGCAAGCAACCAAGTGTGGTCCAATTTGAAGAATGGACATTTTCTGTAGGGATATGGTCGGGCTGAGCAGAATGGAATAATGGTATCAGGGTCTGAAAGACTGAAGGGTCTGAATGACTCCGCATTGTTCCTGGGATCTGCAAATCTGCTTCAGATCAAAAGAAAAACAGGCCTGCTAGCACACGGACTAGCAGGAGAATATTTTATGCCTTGTTTTTCTAATTAGAACTCATCTGCAATTACATTTCTCATTTCTGTGGTACTTTCAGCCGGTAAAGCAAACACTTGTCTAGCAGTGCCTACAACCCTGCATCAGTCTCCAGCACTGGAATGCCCCAGCAGAAGAGTCTGAAAGCAGTTAGAATCATAGAATCATAGAATCGGTGAGATTGGAAGGGACCTTTAAGATCATCAAGTCCAACCATTAACCTGCCCTGACAAAAACCCCTTCTAAACCATGTCCCTAAGCACCTCATCTACCCTTTTCTTAAACACCTCCAGGGATGGTGAATCCACCACCTTCCTGGGCAGCCTATTTCAATGTTTAATAACCCTTTCAGTGAAAAAATATTTCCTGATATCCAATCTAAACCTGCCCTGACATAACTTGAACCCGTTTCCTCTTGTCCTGTCCCTTGTCCCCAGGGAGAAGAGGTCAGCCCCCATCTCTCTACACCCTCCTTTCAGGGAGTTGTAGAGGGTGATGAGGTCTCCCCTCAGCCTCCTCTTCTCCAGGCTAAACAACCCCAGTTCCCTCAGTCGTTCCTAGTAAAGTTTGTCCTCCAGACCCCTCACCAGTTCAGCCACACTGCAAAACTACAGGAACAGCATAATGCGTGCCTACCTGGGTTGGTGATGCCCTGAGTTAGTTTCCCAGATTACCACCACGTGTGGTGGCCAGAGGTAGCGCAGGCCAGGTCTCCTACAAGAGTTTGCCCCGTGACTCAGGCTGGTGGCTCCAGATGGATGGCAGAACGTAGCTGCGGTCACCATGTGTCACAAGGTCAATGTGCCTGGCAGAGCGTGACAGCACATGGCCAGCCAGCTCTTCTCCTCCAGCTGCCCCACCGCATGATCCCACCCCACACATCTGCTCGAGGTCAAATCTGGCACGGCTATGCCCAATGCTGAGTACACAGGCAGTTATTACAGAGCAATTAACGTGCTGAAATGTTACTCCCGAGCTTGCCTTGTAGTATCTTCTCTGTGCTGTCACACCTTGTTCAGTGTTTTACTCACACTTGAGGGTTTCAGAAAAGCATGCAGTAATTACTGTGTATTATTATAATCTGTGTTTCTGATATGTAGCTTATCATAAAACGCCTCTTAAACAATTTCTTGTTTTTTCTTGAAGGGTTGCTGCAAATGACATCATTTGTGTGTGAACTTCAGTTGGATACGGTAACACCTTGTAAAGTACTTTAACAAGACAGAAATGCTTAAATAAAGTTTGGGTTTGGTTTCAAAAATCTTCCCTTTAGGAGACTGCAGTAAATTCAGCCCCCAGATTGACACCCTTTTCTCTGTATAAATTTAGTTTTCCAGGGTTAACGTTTCTTTGTGGTGCAATTTAATTGCTTTACAAGGAAAGACTACAATAGTGCTATATATCTGCAGTGGCTTTCCATAGCTTTTGGAAAGTATATGGTTTTACAATTAAGCAATAGGGATGCTCTAGTCTGTCACGTATTTGGGTTTGTTAAATCCATTAGCAAGCAATAAAATCTCTGGTATTCAATCTTTTTCACTATTTATATCTTATTTTTATCCCACCCTTTCTCCCTTGGCTTTGATTTTATTTCACTATTGCCATTTTATTTACAACCACCAAATGGGAAGGATGCCACTCCTGCTTCGCAGCTCAGCAGATAGCTCAGGTACTGGTGAATCACCGTTCTGGGCCATGCCTATTCTCTGCTGCCTGTGCAGTTTTTTATAACTGAGCTTTCTCCATCACACCTCTAAAATCCCTCTGAATGAAGCCTACCTAGTAAGGCCAGGCTCTTAAAATGGATGTGAGTACAACAGCTTTCCTATACTTTTCTGATTTCAGTGATTTACGCTCAACTGTTTTTCATAATATCCTTTAAACCCAGTACACTCCTGAGCTCTCCAACTCGACGTAATCCTTCAAGTGCTGGACAGGGCCTGGGATTCCCATGTGATTCACTGAGATGTCAGTGTATTTTTAAGGCCCAAACTGAGGTTTGGTTTTAAAAAAAAAAATTAAAAACAAAAAAGAGGCTAGAACTGAACAGATTCTGTGTACAGAGTTTGGAAGTATGTGTATAGAAAGCAAGACTCCTAACTAAAAGTCTTCATAATTCCTTTTCCCCATGTTCTGACTAATCCTGGACAGGATTACACAACATGGGGATGTCTCATCTGTAGGGTTTAGTTTTATGAGATCACGGTATGTTTATCCTCACTCTGCAGGCAAGAAAGGGAAAGGACCTCACCCTGTTAGTCACTGCGGTGGTTAGAACATATGCTAGTTGTGGCTGGGAATGGCTGGGAAGGGCTGATGCCCAAAGCCTGCTCCCTGGGAACGTGTTAGCCACTGGGCTGGTTATGGGGAGTGGTGTCCTTTGCCACAGCCTATTGTGTAATGGGTAAACTTGGTTTGCCATCAGTTAGAAATGCCTCTGTGGAATGAAGCAGACCTCTAACAAAATCTTTTTTGCCTTGAGCAATTGCAGATGACATCCACATTGATACCGAGGAGAAAATGCTGAAAAAGGTCCTAGGGAAAGCATTCAGAATTTGCTTGGGCAGGCTTCGGAATGAAATTTCTGGAGAAAAAAAAAAAGGATGTCTGTGTGGATATTTTGGTGAATCTAAAATCTTACAAAGAAAAGGCAAGAAAATCACAAGGCAGGTGAAGCCCAAAGCCTGCCATTTGTTTTGTGTCAATCTTGAGTCCAAATGATGCCTGGCATTTGGAAGGATGTATAGGAACTGGAGGAGAGAGGTTGGAAGTGTTCACTGAGAGTCCACAGCATGCAGAAGGGGGAGTGATAAAAGTGCCACTAAACAAGAGGAGCCCCTCAGGGGAGCACTGAACACCAGCATAGCAGGTAAATTAATCTGGAAACAATTTGCTAGCTGTTGGCTGAGGGTATGGCTAAGGCAAGGACTGAATACAGAGGCTACAGCTTCTATTCAGCCAAACCATGTAGCAGCATAAAACGTGAGGTAGGAGCCTCCTCCAAGTCGGAAGTCGACACAAAGCAGAATACAGAAATACTACTCTGTGTTTAACTTGGTTATGTTTGTTGGTGGGACAGTTTTAGAGGAGTGGAACACTTTTAGTTTGGATGTAGACAGTGTGATGATTGGATCAACATACTGGGGTTTCAGGAAAAGCTGTAGGCAACAAGACGTGAAATGGAAACACAAGATTTACAACTAAGGGTTTCACAGCATATATGGGTAAAAAAATGATGAGGATAAAATTTGTAATTTTATTTGGGGAAAAAGCGTCTTTTACTAGACCAAAATCACGTCAACTACATCAAGAGGGCCTGCTTACTGGAAAGACAGGGGAATTAACTTACTAAAGCCTTTGAACTCATCTTTCTGGTAACAGGGACACTCCCCTCAGGGGTACAAAGTGGTCTAAGGAATGGGTTTGTCTCTAGAAGACTTCCTTTTCTATAGAGGTGGTGTTCATAAAAAGCCTGGTAGGCGTGTTGCTCAGAGCTCATAGACCAAGTAGCCAAACTGTGGTGTCATGGTGGCAAATTTGGACTCCACTGGCTACAGAAATGGAGTAACTGGGCTTAACTTGTTCGCATAGTGTCGGGGTTTCTGAGGTCCAGCCTTGCTTAGAGGGCTGCTCCTGGGAGCTGAGGTGGACCTTTTAGGCCTTTCATTCGCCTGCTGAACTTCTGGTGACATTGCAGTGCCCGCGCACAGAAACATTGCCTGAAACCCCCTCCCCTACATGATCGGTGGGAGTCCCAGCCCGGTCCATGCAGGAAGCGATCCGGTGTGTCAAACAGCAGCCGAGCAGCTTGCCTCCCTACCGCAAGGCAGGGTGTGCAGCATGTACGTGATGGGCTCAGCTCCCCTGTGGGGCAACCTCAGCCTTCGCGACACTTACTTTTCAGGTTACAGTAAGTTCAATGAGAGCTAAGGTGAATGTTTCACTCCAAGCTGCTGATAAACTGGCAACTGCTATCTTGATCATCTGTTTGTGAATATCCTACCGAGAGTTTAGATTTATTTTATTTTTGCTTGTGGATATTTGCTGTCCCAGGGGCAGGGCATTGCATTGTGTGCTCTGTATACAACATTATGGTTACTCTTCAAATATGTAAATAGAAAGAAGTTATTTCTCTCAAATCTCTAGCTATTAGGAGTCATTCTTAATGCTACATACATTTGCTACACTTCCCTTGGTTTTTGAAGCCCCTGTTCCTATACTCAAATCTCAATCTTTATTTACAAGTATTATTAGAGTTGATTAACTGTAAAAAAAGAAAATAAAATTAGGAATTGTTTTTGCTGACTAAAGCAATGTCCCTAAGCACAGCAGATAGATTATTTTCAATGATGCATTCAAACACCTTTAGGGACTGCTTAGTTTTAATATGTACTATTATTAATGCTGTAATTTTGTTATCAAGACTGGCAGTTTCTTCTGGCAGCAAACCTTTATTACAAGGCTGACCCACCTAACACCTCCCTATTAGTAACAGAAACAAATAAGAGTTGATTGTTCAGCTGCTGTCATTTAAAAAGACTAAATCAACCTGCCACAAAAGAATAATTCCCTCTGGTAACTTTATCCATTTGCCCTTGGTGGTGACACTGTGGATACCACCCTGGTTGAACTATATATTAGTTCCTAGAGAAGCACTTTGAAATATATAGCTTTGCACAATGTTGTAATAGAAAAAAATTGAATAGCCATACATGGTTCAGTAATCTGAAAAGAATGCAGAGGCTCAGTTCTAATTGCTTAGCACAATTTAATACTATTTTTCTCCACTTTCCAAATGGGTTTATTCTGCTGTTTGTCGTATATCTATTATATAATTTGGCAGCATTGTTTATATACAGGATATGTCAGCATTTTTATTTTATGTTCTGGCCACATTTTAAAAAGCCTTACCTAACCAAATGACCCACTCCAGGTGTTTGCTATTCCAGCGAGAAGGGTGGCTGCTCCTCCAGAGTCCTGAGAAGGGTTCAGTAACCTGTGAGATGAGTTAAGGGCCTGACTTTAAGCTTACCCATTAAAGCAGTCTTTCCTCTATTGCGTCTCAGAATCAAGTCTCTAAATTCTCTTTGGATTGGGGGAGCTTCAAAAGCTGTTGTGAAAAACGTGCTTTTTCAGCTTTACTTTGTAACATTCACTCAGATTGGTTTCTATTTATTTTACACACAATTCTTCTAGGTGTTTCTGGATGTTAAAGCCGGTATACTGCCTGCCTGTGAAAAGCAGCTATGCTGAAATCTAAGGACAAATGACTATGAACAGACAGTCATCAGAATGGAACTTAATCTTTAACTTAAAATTCCTTTTTTTTTTTTTTAAACACTTGACATTATTTTGATGTCACATTTTGCTCTTAGTACATTCCTCACATAAATCCCACATGAAATATGACCATGCTTGAGACTACTTTTTTTTTTTAAAAAAGATAAGTTGATCTAAAGAATTGTTAATGGTATTAATATCTATAAATACCACAAAGACTAAATCACTGTGCTTCTTTTTAAAGCAAATTCTCTTACTACTGATAGGGGATGGTAATAAAAGTTAGTTAAGATGTAATTCAGAATATATATGTATTATTATATATATTTCAAGCCTTTTCTTCCAGCTAACTAGAGGATTCTTTCAGTTGGTGGGGTTTTGCATCTGCTTTTTTTAAGGTTTCTGTGTTGGTTTTATAATGATACAAATGAAAAAAAAGTCATACTGGGATTTAAAGCAGGCAACACCAATAGGGTCAAATTGTTAAAAAGCTTAGGAAAAACACTTGCAATATTTTCAAGGTTTGTATAGATGTATGTATGCAAAAGGCATGAATATAAATACAATCACACGTTTCATGTGTGCCAAAATGAATGCTAGTAAATATTACAGTGCTTTTGGGAGGCTTATTGGAAACACAATCCCAGATGAGGGAAGTGTATGAGAATAAGTATATTGTCAGACTATCAGGATGTGAACTGCACAATGGAACAGAAGGACAGAGAGAAGCAACTTTCTTTTAAAAAGTAAATTTACAATAAAGTGCATCTTCTCCATTAGTGGTGGGAAGACCAAAGACAAATGGAGACCGAGGAAAAGAGAAGATAAATTAATAAATGAAGATACGCTGAGGTAAAAACAATTGATAGCTGAGACAAAGCTGAGACTGAAACTGCTTTTGGATGTTGCTTAGCGGCATCGCACAATGTTCTTTGTTCTAGGGCAAGCAGGCTTTAGAAAGCCTGTAGGAGACAGGAAGTTTGCCTAGAAATTGCAGTCTCTTTTGTATGTATGTTACTCTCCACATAGTTCTAGATGTAAATTCCTGAAGCATCCTAACTTTCAGCATATTTGTATCCCACTGATACTGTCTTTTATTATTCAAGAATGAAAGTCTTTTATGCAAAGTAATTTCTGATTACCTATTAGTACATTAATTATAGGACATTATCCGGTTTTAAGAGAGTATTTCTTAAAATTAAGCTAGCTAATAATAATTTTGACTCTCTTGCCTATTTTGATTAGCCCTGCGAACAGTTTGGAACTGTTCACTCAAATCTTGGCCATCAATGGTCAGGTCCCAACTGCTTTCTGTGGAGGCAGGTGTAGAGTCCACTGGTTAGTTCACTATAGCTAAAAAAAAAGAAGCATTGGATTGGGAATCAATAATAAGAATGAAAGAGTTAACTTCTACAGTTTCACTGCCATTCTGCTGTTGCAGGGACATTATTAACAAAGGCTTGATTGTTGTTTTGGCTACAAGTATTAAGTACAAAAGAACTTTATGAAGGTCCCAGACACAGACTGGCATTTAGACCGACTGTCCTTTTCCAAAGCAGCTTTTCTATTAAATGAGTCCATTATTAAACCATGGCAGCTTTAATTAAATCTCTATAATCTCCCATCAGGAAAATGGCATTAGCCTGCTAGCCAGGAAAATATGGTAAGTCCAAACTGTATTCCTGTTATTAGCACTTGATTGTCTGTTGGAGCGTTTGATCAAAGGCATGGAGATTTTGATGTCGTTTTACAGTAAGGCTAGCCCAATGTTCTCAGGAGCGTGCGTGTATGGTGGGGGTTAATAACAATTGCAACTCTTTCTGAGTACTGGACTTCAAATCCTAAAAGCTGCACAGAGTACTCCTCTTGTACTGGTCTAGCTCCTCCTCGTCTGGTGCGGTTGCGTCACTATAGAATTCTAGTGCTTGAACTAGCTGAATTTATTGGCATATGAGAAAACAGTGTGTAAGTGTGTAAGATGCATTTACCAAACGTGGATGTGCCTTCCAAAGGCTGTAGCGCTGTGAACTGTAGGTATATACACAAATAAAATTATTTTTCATTTACTTTTTGGTTAGATTATGCTAAATAACTTAAGATCACACCTTTAAATACTGGCTCAGATGTGAGATCAGAAACCTCTCTAAAGGGTTTCACCTGTCTCTCTGGATGCAAGCACTAGAGATACAGAGCTGGTAAATAACAATAATTGGTGTTTTTTGCGTGTTTCTGTCCAACTTGGCTTTAAGATTTATGCTTAATTCTTGTCTGTTCACCACTTTTGTGTAGGTGACATAGTGACACCAGATTGAGATGGGGAGTGGTGTGCAGGAGACCTGTTTGCATAGTGTCCAAGTACACACTGCTGTGGAGAAGTACTCAGGCTGTGTCATCAGAGGGGCTAACTTTTTCTTCTAGGGGCTGTTTGTGCTGGAAGTCCACTTGTCACTTGTCCATCATCACTTCCCTTCCTGCTCCCACTGAAATCACTGACAGCTGCTTTTGACTTCAGGGGAATGAGCGTGAAGTCCCCTGTGACAAATATGAAAATTATGGTAGTCCTAGACTTCTGAGTTTTATAGGAATGCAATTATCTTAAATATGGGCTGTTACTACCACCACAAAAAAAAAGGGGGGGGGAGGGATGCAATTACCCAGAGAGCATGTGGCATGCTTTTCATTGATTAGACTGTCCTGTTTGATTAAATTCCTCAGTATTTTTAATTTTCTAGCCCTAATTGCTGCCTTGCATCTTTCTTGGGTCCCTTTGTTCTAACTCATCTGCTTTCAGGTCCAGATTTATTTTTTCAATGTATTCATATTCTCCACAAATGTATCCTGTCATTATGTGTTTTATCTGTCTCTGCAGATGGTTATTTGACAGAAACTTTCCACTGACTCCAGGGAATGGGTCCTGTAAATACCCTTTGTGGTTCTCAGATGGAGTACTTGCAAAATGGAATTGATTAAAAGGTCACAAAACATTACTGCTGCAATGTCTGAATTGCTCCATCAGAGTGGTAGTGTGACAAATGTGTGCAAATCTTTTCAAGAGTCTAGTCTGGATTTTAAAAAATTGTAATATCTTTCAGCTTTCTGATGTTTCCCAACAAGAGAGGCTTTTTCAAGTTATAGATACAAACTAGTCTCTCCCTTACACTACTGTCAATTAGTAGTAACTCTGGAGGTAATGAGGTTCCCTGAGTCTGAGTTAGAGTAGAATTGAGATTTATTTGTTTTCCAAATTCTGGCTCTAAGTTGTTCCAAATAGCTGGTTTGAAACCAACAGCTTTATTAGTATAACTAGCTAAGGAGAGACTTCTTGCAGAAAGTGCAAGTAAGCAACTGCGTTACTGAGTAAATACCTGGGTCTTTCAACATCAGAATGACTGATGGGGAGCCAGTTGAGTGTAAGTAATTCCAGACTTGTTTGACATATAGTCCATGACACAGGGGAAGAAGTAGCTATATGTCCTCTCCTGCTCAGAAAGTCATAGAAGGCCAACAAAGTCTCAAAGGTGTGATGATACTAACTTATAAGGGCGTCATGGCCAGGGCTTGGCAAAAGGTTCAATCTCAGCTTCTCTTCACAGCAGCCTTTACCATCTCGTTATCTAGCTATCCTACATCAGGATATAAATTTTCCCCTCGCCATTTAAAATACATATACCACTAATAATTATTAGCTACTGCATCTTAGTTATCTGCATTGAATTCCAATGGAGACAACATAATTGTAACTTGTATTGCTAGCTAGATAAGCCCCATAGGGTGCCTCCTCCTTGTGATTTTTTTAGCAGCCAAACCTCACAGAGCTGAAGTGTACACACCACGGTAGAACACAAACCTTTCCTCCATGCTGAAGGCAAAGCCTCAATGTGAATAACCTCTGTGTCTCTCCATTCACTTGAGACTAGAGAGAGGTAATTTATGCCCATCTGCAACATCATTAGTGAATTGGGCACTTGAACTAAGCTTCGGGGACTGTAAAAAGGAATTGTTTCTACCTTTCTTTATGTGCTCTTGCATAAGCAGAACTTCTTCTGGGATGTAGTGAGTCAGCTTGTCTCACTTTTGGTTTAGCTCGGCAATCACTAGGTAGATGGCCATCAAATGAGAACTCTCTTCTTGAAAGTTTGTGCACGTATTCTTTGCAGAGCTTATATGAATTTCAGGTGGATTTCATAATGGACGTTACAGAGGAGTTTGAGGGAAGTTTCCTTCAAATTCTGCTCAGGTTCATGGCATGGTTGAGGTTGGAAGGGACGTGTAGAGGTCACCCGGTCCAACCACCCTACTCAAGCAGGGCCACCTAGAGACAGTTGCTCAGGACCACGTCCAGACAACTTTTAAATATCTCCAAAGAGGTGGACTCCACAAGCTCTATGGGCAACCTGTGCTAGTGCTTGGTCACCCTCACAGTAAAAAAGTGATTCCTGATGTTCAGACAGAACCTCCTGTGTTTCAGTTTGTACCCATGGCCTCTGGTCCTGTCACTAGGCACCACTGAAAAGAGCTCAGCTCTATCTTCTTTGCATCTTCCCTTCAGGTATTTATTTGTACACATTGACAAGATCCTTGGTCCCATCAAAACAATAATTTCAAAAGGAACAGGGTTTGCGAGCAAAAATCGATTTGCCTACGGGTTTGAACAAAGCTGCTTTTGCATGAGTTCTGGAAGTGGAGTACCTGTATCTGTAGGATGTGTGGATGGGGTGCCTAACCTCCACTCCGTAATCTGCAACCATTTGCAGACCTGCCTTTCTATCACAAAGGAGCACTTTGCTGCATGGGCAACAGAGCTGACGGGCATACGCACAGTAAATTTAAAGTACATTGTCACATGCAGGGTGAGGGGAAAGATTATAATGGAGAGCAGCCACCATGCACTCAGTTAGTTTGTGTGAGTAGTAAGGGGTGATGTGCCAGATAAACTGTTGTGGTGGAGCAGATGGCAACCCACAAGCCGGGGTTGTAGGACGATAAGGAATGCCTTATTAAACCAGACAAGTGGCATCGTTTCTTAAACACTGAAAAATGTTCAACATGTGACACTGTTCTCCATAAACTTGTGGAGGTTGATGGTAATATTGCAGTTTATCTAAATTATCTGGATAACAAAAAGTATTTACAAATAAACACGACTTTGCATAATCTTAAAGCAGATATATCTATATCATCTATATCTATCTATATATAGAGAGAGATGATAGAAATATTGCAGCTCAGTAGAACGGGAAAACTGAATTGTAAATGACCGGACAGTCCTAGTTCTATATTTTTCAGTGTCTAATGAAATGTTAGATGCAGTGCAATCTATTATAGATGGCAAATGCCAAAGATAGAATATGGTACTGCATAATTCTCTCGAGCACTCTTAGTTTCTCATAAGAATTAATTCACTTTTCTTTCCCAGACTGTTATTTCACAGCAACATTTGTGATTTCTCATATAGTAATATTGCTCCAAAAAAAAGTTCCTTTGAATGAGTGTGGGCTGTGAGGTAGCACATTGCCAAGTTAGGAAATACATCTTTTCAAAATGAAGTCCTGTAACAAGAGAAAATAAACACACAATACTAAGGAGCAACTGCCAGAGAGGTTCACCAAATTTTGTCTCCCTCTCCAGTGGTGACAGATCTTTTTCTTTTGTAGTTTTTCCTACTAGCAAGAAGAGCTGTACACTAAAGCTTCTCTGGGTCTCTTTGGTCTGCTCTTACATTGCCATACACTGGTACCGGCCTGCTCATAGAATCACAGAATAGGATCATAGAATGTGTTGGGTTGGAAGAGACCTTTAAGGGCCATCTCGTCCAACCCCCCTGCAGTGAGCAGGGACATCTTCAACTAGATCAGGTTGCTCAGAGCCTCATCAAGCCTGGCCTTGAATGTCTCCAGGGATGGGGCCTCCACCACCTCTCTGGGCAACCTGTGCCAGTGCCTCACCACCCTTGTTTTAAAGAACTCCTTCCAAATGTCTAATCTAAACCTACCCTGCTCTAGTTTAAAGCCATTGCCCCTCATCCTGTTGCTACATGCCCTCGCAAACAGCCCCTCCCTAGCTTTATTGTTGGCCCCCTTCAGGTCATAGCCATAGCAGGCTGCTATAAGGTCTCCCTGGAGCCTTCTCCAGGCTGAACAACCCCAGCTCTCTCAGCCTGTCTTCATAGGAGAGGTGCTCCAGCCCTCGGGATCATCTTCGTGGACCTCCTCTGGACTCATTCCAACATGTCCATGTCCTTCTTGTGCTGAGGGCTTCAGAGCTGGACACGTTGCTGGTGGCCTGTACCCTCATTCTAACTCCTAGCTTTGTGCCTGGCTGTTCTTGCAAAAACCTCAGGGTCTGCCCAAATAGATGGGCAGTGTGCCTGTGTGTATCTTAAGGTGCAGGTCCTTACCTTCTTTTTACTCTGTTTAATGTTCCTGCTAGAAATTTAGATCTTCTCCCTTGGTTTTACGGAGCGAGAAGCTGGACGTGGGAAAAAAAAAACCATAAGCATGTAAACAAGCAATGCATTGTAATCTAGGTGCTGAAGCATGGCTGTCATCCCTCCAGTTCACCTGCTGAAGCAGCTCTGGTGGTTCTCAGATGTCACATATGGCTGTTGCGGCAGTGTTGGTCTGCCCTCATAATGTTCATGTTCTGTTGTTGTTTTGGCAGGCTACTAACGTTTTCCTGAGGAAGGAACACATACAAGGGAAGAAAAACAATGAATTCAAGAGCATCGAGCTTCTTAAAGATAAGGTTCACTGCCCCCTCCCCCACGATACGTTGCGGTGCGTAAAGCTTCGGCACCAGTGTTGTGTACACAGCGCAGGGCTGTCACTTCTCATTGCGTAGAAGCTGAGCAAATGAATTGCATTACTTCTTCAGACAGTCTTCTGAAATCAGGCTGTTGAACAGAACAAGAGGCAGCAGTGCAGCTATAGACTTTCACGTGGTTTGAATTGAAGCAGTCGTCTTTCCTCTGCTCTCCATTGCAGCATCAAGGAGTGACAGTACTGGTGGACTAGCAGGGAAGTACTGAACTGAAATGCACAGTAACAGTGCTATATGATTTTTTAAAACAAAAATGTAGCAATTTTCAGTTGGTCCAGGGCTGAAGTGAAATATTCAGTTAGGAATAAGCCTCACAAATACAAAAATATAAAGGAGACTATAGCATGCACTGGAAATGATAGCCTTTTGTTGAGATTCTGCAGTATTGTGGTAGTCTGTGAAAAGTGTGAAATTTGTGACAGTCGCAATAGCATCATGGAATCTGTTTAATGGAAATTCCTGTCACTGTGGAACATCTGTAAAAAACTCACCAGATTAGGAGTACCCATGTGTTGGAAAATTTAATTCTTATGATGCTCTACTGCCATTATGGGCTCTTTTATATTTCAGTAATGAATTACCACTCTGAAAATAATAAAGCAGCAGTAGGGTAGAATTCCTTTCAGCCATAAGAGGGCAATGGGTACAGAAATCCATTGTTCTGGTTATGGTACTAACTTAAAAATGATGAAAGTATAATGATTTCTTCATATATACTGTTTACATGACCCAGCTTTTGTTGAATGTGTGCTAAACTGTACTGGTATCACAGTTCCTGAAATATAGTATGTGTGACCCAAAGGCAAGGCTGTTTATCACTAGTTTTTCAAATCTGTGGATATTTTGCATCTGTGGGACTTCTGTGGTCAGTTGCAATTATCTCTACTCTTTTCTTTTGGTCTTTTGCCTAGGGATTGTGCAGAGCCTCAAACCTTTTAAAACAAAGTTTAACAGGAAGAATCTCTCTTGTAACAGTCACAACATCTTGCAGTTATAATTTGTGATTAAAAAAATGTGAGAAGATCACTCTGCATATAAAATTCTTTGATATCACATCAGTCAGTGCTGGCTTCAAGTTACAATTATCGGCTTCTTTTCCAGTTTATAGATTAGCAGAGATTATTTTTTCCAGTGACAGTGGCAAGAGGTGTTGGGTATGAAATATGACCACGTACATGTTTCGAAAAAATCAGTTATTTTTTGTGTAGGAAATATTAATGTTTTAAGTGAAAATGAGAAGAAAGCTGAGATGAGAATAATAGAAATCATTCTTCAATTCAAAAAGTACAAAGACCACTTTATTAAACCTGGGTAAAAAACCCCTTCCCTTTTACTTAAATAGAAAAAACTGAGTACACCTTCTCATTTATAGCTCTGATGATGCATAATGCTACGAGTTCTTTCCCTAATGACACACTTTTGTACCTACCTGCTCTATTGCTCTGATGATGCTGCAATTTCTTTTCCTACACCTTTCTACTTACCTACTCACGTCTGGCAGATTATGATGTAGAATACAGTTTTATGTTTATAACTAAAAGCCAAGTTTTAGTTCTTTATGTACTACCTTCTCTGAGGTGTCATGTTCAATCAATAATGCTATGAACAAATTGCGTCAAGCACATACTCCTCATTCTAGTATTATTTACTTTTATTTTGACAAACAAACTAGAACCAGAGCAGTCTAATATTCAAGCATGGATTCATTTTCAGCAGGTCAGCTTGTAATAAAAAAAATGTTTAAACTTGTTAGAGGGAGGCATATCAATGAAAGTAAAGGAAGTTCAGAAGGCTAGAAAATTAATTTTATTAATCCAATATGGTGTATATATGCTCTTTCACATGAATTTTAGTTTATTCTGTTTCAAAACCCACTAAATTCTGATGAGGGGAATAGCAGTGACTTCTGGATCTACTCCTTTTGTCTCTTTTCTAATATACTGCTGTGGGGTAAAAAACCAGCAGATATGCAATGCCATTGTAGGCACCAGAGACAACAACTTGAAACGCATAATAAAAATTCTCCGCTTATTAGATTTGTCCTTCTGTGATTAAAAACATATCTTAACAGCAGACATCTGTTGGACAACTTACTTGGTTCCTTATTGTCTTGGTATGTGAGAAAATACTGCAGGCTGTATTGCTCAGCCTTGTTAGACCCTAGTACGTTGCGGATGCACAGGAAATTAAGCATATGCTCAGTGGTGGAGTTGTAAAAACATGCAAGTTTGGTGTAATCTGTTGAAATGAAAGAGTGACATTCCTTGTGCTGTGCCCTATGGAAAGTAAAAGGATGAAACGATAGACACCCTCTTCCATTGCCTGGTTTCACGTGTTGTATCTGATTGGCTGTGAATCAAGTTTGACAGAAAAAATAAGTGTGTGATAAGCAACATGTTAGCATGAAAATAATTTTGCAGCTGCTCCTCTGAAGCCTTATACTATGGCCATTTCATGAAGAAATCCCTATACAGAGCAGAGCACTGCTTTTACTAATTTTCACGAGAGAAGTTAGATTATTTTTTTTTCCCCCCTCAGTAAACATACTTCCTTGAGCCTTCCTTAAATGGGATATCTCTTTCCTTAGTATAAGTACTTTTCTCCCTGTAAGCACAACTAACCCATCTTTTGAAAGGTAACTGCTTTGAAGTCAAAATAACAAAATAGTACTGTGGGCTGCCAGCATGCAGCAGACTTTGTTTGTCTGTACTTTCAAAGCAAAAAAGACCTTCATTGTCATAACAAGGCATTTGAGAAATATCCAGGGCCAGCTCTGTGTTTTGCAAGTAAATATGCAATGATGCCCATGAAAAAAGTCACCAAGGACATAATATTTATTTAAATACCCATGGTCCATCTGAAATTTGTGTGCTACAAGGGTATCAAAATATGTAAAAAGCTTTATGAGCTCGATTTTCAAAATGTTGAAGTTCTGTATGAATAGAAGTATATTTAAATTTATGATAGAGAAGGTTTAAATCTTCATTTTTCAGGACACAAAACAGCCTCTATGGAAGTTTAGTAAGGAACTCATCTTGAGTCTGAATTGAAGTAGCTGAAGTACCGGGCTATTTTTCCATAAATCCGAGTCAAAGATGGACTACGTAAGAGCAGTGGCCTACTATTTTGGTATGCTATGGTGATTACCACAGAACTGTATCTCTATTTACTTCCAACAGGACATAAATATATAGTGTCCTTGCTAACAACCTGGGAGCTGCAGTAAGTACTGAATCCTTTTTACAGTGAATGTTGTATTTTCAAAGTACTAAGATTCATAAATGGGGCTTTGCGCCTTTCCGGGATGTAGACAACAACTGAGGTTAAGCCTCTAGAGCTCAGGTCTTGCATCAAGGTAACGTGTTCAATAGCACAGGAAATACAGAGGTAAAGGTATGTACTGGGCAGTTATCAGTCTGATTCTTCAGGACTGATGATCATTGCTGCCAAAAGGCTCATCAGAGTTAACAAAGTACCAAGTAAGTGGTGGCTTCTCCATTTCTTGACCTTCTCAAGTTGACACTGGAGACATATGGAATACCCATTGGTAACAGTGTGACGGTTTCAGTACCAGAGCAACTGGGTTAATTCTGTGCCCTGTGGTTTATATGTGTTAGAGAGCATGAAAGTCAAACTGAATTACTTTATGATGCTTTCTTGCTCTTTATTGGTAGGTATGAGAAAGGCCCAAGAGAATGCCCTCCCCAGTGGTTGTGTTTGGCTCCAAAGAGTTAATTTCAATAGGCATTTCAGCTGGATTCACTCTGTTAGCTCTATCTAGACTGAGCGCCAGAGAAATTCCTTGGAGCTAAGCTGTGAGTGTAATGTGAAGAAAAGTCAACACACGCTATGAGAAATCAGGGATGTCTTTTTCCGGTGTTTAGCTTGGTACGTTGTATGAATGAAGAGTTTTCTTCCTGAGACAGTGCAAGTGGTATGGTAACATACATGACAGCGAGCTTTAGGACTTGGCAAGGAGTAGGCGAAGAAGATTGAGAAATTCTCCTCTGGGAAGTGATGAAGAAGAGGCTAACACTAGCAAGTATGGAGAGCTTTTCTTATCTGATTTGTAGGCCGCAGGCTAGAAGCTCCTTTGGGGTACGTTTTACTGAACTGCATGAACTTGAAAGGTGCTTATTTTTTATAAGATTTGGAACTTTTCCTTTTCCAAAGTCTCCTAAACAAGTGTTTAATAGGTAACCTGCCACTTCTATAAGTGGTACAAATATTTTTCCATCCACAAGATTTCCTTTCCCCATGTTTTTGTTTAATTTTCCCTGTGTCTGATTAAGCAGGTGAATTTATGTACAAGTAGAATATTTTTCTTAAAAAGAAGGCCTTTGATAGTGCTCAGTTCTGACAAACTTAGTAACTGTATATGCTACCTGATGTCAAAACAATTTACCTATTTTTTTATAGCTACGGTTAGAGCTGTTTTTTATGGCTACTTTAGTCCAAATAAATATTCCTGACTAAGTGGATCAAGATAAAACCGCAATCTGTAGTTGCTTCTTTCAACAAATGCCAGATTGGGACAGTCATTTGCCCATTCATGGGGTTTCTGGCTCCTTTCTTAGATATTATCCAGCAGTTAACAAAAATGTCTAGAAGAAGCTTACGCTTGCTTTTGGACCTTGGTCAAATCTGACCATGTTCTGATAAGGAAGATTTAAAGCAGCAGGTATGTACATAAATTGTACATTTTTCAAGTAGAGTTGTGGGGACTGATGTAACAGTCAGCCCTCACAGAGGACCTGCTTTCTGATGTAGGGACAGTAAAGATGAAAATCCCAACATTTCTTCTTCTGATCTAAGGAATTTAGAAGGTATCACATAGGAGATCTTTAGTAAAACCAGGAACTGCTCCCAGTCCTGCAGACTCTGGCTACCATGAAAATGGTTATTTTGTCTTTAATGGTTGACTAACTGATTCCAGGGGGTTGCCCAGCATAAGGAAGAAACGTAGACTCTGATTCTGAAGGTACTTGTCTCAGAATCTTAATTTTCATTACAGAGCTAGAAAGCTTTACCTCTTTTTTTTCTGAAAGGGGAAAATCCCCCAATTTTTGGTGTGCCTCCTGACTTTTAATAATACCACAAGCTTCTTTGCTTTGCAGTGAACCAGTTCCACAAGGAGATTGCCACATCAGATTATGTGAGTTTGCTTCATTTCCAGGCAGTGCTATTTAATATACGTCTGCTATGTAATAGATGCAAAAAACCGAAATGATTTTCAGTTGCGTTAGTCTTTATTGGATCTGACCTCTGGTCTAGGAGGTGAAGGGAGAGTGGAAAATGAAAGCTGATTTGGTATTAGCCCACTATTCATATTAGAAAAAGTAAATGCTTTTGCGGTTTTCCTTACAGAGGTGTCTTTATTCATTTGACATGCCTTTAATAACTAATTCTAGTTGTCTGGTTGCCAAGATAGATTTCCTACAGGCAGACTTAAAAGTGATTTTGTCCTCTTTGAATGCATGGCTTCAAATGATCCCAGAACAGCAAACATTAAACTTCCCCCTAGACCTTGAGATTTTCTGAAGCGCTGTAATAACATAAAAGGATAAGACTATTAGAAAAAAAATAAATGAATTAAGCATGCTCCATATGATATGAGCAGGACAATAAAACTCCTTGTTTTTCTTTGCTAGCTAACATCTCCTTTCTGTGGGTTTATTACTATGCCCATTTTATGGATTTCAGTATCACCATCCATAGACGCCTGGGGATGAGAATGTTTTGTAGGTTTCATCTGAAAGCAAGGAGCCAACAGACCCCACAACCTTTCCTTTCCCAGATGGCTTTGTCACTGTTTCTTTCTCACATTCTTACAGAGCTTTAAATACGTATCTGGTATGTGTATGAGCATATGTAAAACTGGCATGTGAACTGTGAAAGTAGGATGTCTTCCTTGTCATTTAACTGTACTATGCACATAGGAGCACTGTGTGCATAGGAGTACTATGCACAATTAGGATCAATTTTCAGACTTGGCTTCATACAAAACCAAATTGAGTTTAGGTCTGCTTGTTGCTTAGAGAAAGACCATGAGAAAGAATATTGTCATTTCCAGGCATGGACTCACACTGTCAAGGGGTATATCTGCTATGGGGCTGTCCCCATGCATTTTAGGTTAGGTTTGGTTAAAATTTGGAAGCGTACTGTTAGCTAAAATCCACCTGTTCTTTGGGTTACTGAAGTGTAATAAGATATTAATTACGCTACAGGTAATTACTACAAAGCTTTTTACCTCAGCTAAGTTTTAAATGAGCTTGGTTTGGTGACAGAAGCAGCCTTGCAGCTGAGAAGAAGTCAGGCAGACTTCATTTTTCAGCTGAGGATCTTGGTGTTGCCATATACAGGTTGTGCTTAGGGAGCAGGTCACCTCATTCAGTGCAAGGAGTTTCATCTCTGTCCCGCGTGGCACTGAGCAGACAGACCACTCCTGACCTCTCCCTGAAGTTGAGTCATTTGTCGCCTTATGAGAGGCAATTTCATAGGATGCCGTGCAATCTTCTTCCCAGGCCGTGCCCACCAGATATTTGTCCATTGCTCTTTTGAGGAGCTCTCTAAGCACTGCTGACAATAACAACATGTTTTGAAATAAGAGATCACAACAATAGCTTGTGCAATGCCCATGCCTTTCCATTTCACTGTAGCAAATAGCTTGTGGTTCATCCCCTTTACGTTTTTAATCGTTACATCACAGTGACAGCTTAATAGCATTGGTTTGAAGACATAAGTTCATAGAAATAACTAAAGAGGACCTATTTCTGGCAGCTGAATGCACTGCTTACATCAGAAATTCTTGTTATTGCTCCTTCCATACAGTATCTTACATCTCATATAATGCAATTTAATTTCCTTTCTATTAATTGGGTGACCTCAAGGCCTTTCGACATAGCATTCTGACACTGCTGTACTGTCAGTGCCACGATCATCAGCAAACTTTGTCAGCAGTTTCATGTTTTTATGCTAAGGACACTGCTGAAAACATCAAATGTGCTCAGTCTGAACTGTGAACAACTCCATGAGTAGCCTCCCATGGAGCCTACTACTTCTCAGTTACTAACTCCTCTTAGCCAGTTCCCTGTTAATCCTGTTTTATTTTTTCTTCAGTTTTCCTAATAATTTACTCTCTGACCCTGGATTGAATGTTTGCAGAAGCATAGACAGATGGGATCTTTCTTTGTCTGTGAGACTGATCTACTTTCTAAATGAAGCTACGAGATTTTTCTGGGTGATCTGTCTTTGGTAAAACCATGTTGCTTATTACCACGTTTTCTAGATATTTCGACGGAATTATTATTTTTTTTTTTTTTAATTTGCAGCTTCCTTGGTACCCGTGAACCAGTAAATGTCTGGACCCTGCACTCAGTGGTGCAGGGACTCTGTGACAAATTAAATTTCATTTTTAGAGCAAAGCAAAGTCATGCTACACCTCCTTCACTGCAAAGGCAAGTTTTTTAATGCTGGGAATATGATAAATGACTGCACTTGAAAGAGCCTGCAGCTTATAACATTACCCTGCCAAAATAAAACTACAAAATCTAGCTTGTACAGTACAAACCTGCTTAAGGAATTGCAATTTTAAAAGCAGAGCAGTTGTTTTGAAATGCAATTAAATATTTTGGAAAGCTTCTAATAAATATTGTATTATTTTTACAGGACACTGAGTCTCATGCCATGCAAGTTATAGCCATTTAATTGTATTTTATATGGTATCAAACATACTGCCAAAATGCGATGCTGGAATGTTTTTCCTTGTTACGGGTCTATCAACATTACATCATTTACTCACTGCATCATGTGTGACACACATGTCTGCGCTTAACCTTTACAGTTAGGATATTTGAGCCTATTTTAATCAAATGTTATGCTACTAAATGGGTGTTATTCTTTAAAGCTTCCTTGCTGAGGAAACAGGTCTGAGTTTTCATATGTCTACCCACTAGACGTTGCTATCAAATTTAATAGAATCATAATTACCGACAAATTGGCATGCACTAGAGGCCAAAATTTAAATTTGGTTGCTTTAGTTCTGTTCCCTTAACCCTTCTTTCTCATGCAAGCATCCAAAAGCTGTGGACTGGAAGATGCATGTCCACAGTCTCAGGAAACCAGTAAGACCAGTAGCTTCTTTGCAGGATACAGATGGAAAAATACTGAAGTTGTTCAAAACACAGACATCTTTCCTCCCTTATACAGGTGTCTCTGGATGTCCCCAAGACACTCTGCCTCTTCACTGCTATCAACCTAGAGAAGAGACAAGCACCCCCTTCAAACAGCCCTTTTAGTGCTGCTGTGTGCAAAGCCTTTGGGGCTAGATTTTATACCCCTCAGGATAACTGGGAACAGGATATGCTCAGTAATTGAACCACACAATGTAGATACTGGTAACCTGTCCCACAGGCCTTTCTTCTGGGATCCCTTGGTTAAGCTGATGAATATTTCTCCATTCTGAGCCTTAGTTACACAGTGAGTGATTAGTTACACAGCAATTTATGCCATCGTTTGGGAAACTCAGATAACTGGAAAGGGTCTTTTTGGTGAATGTGACTGTTGGTAGTGTGGGAAGAGATGAGCTTTATGAGCACCTTTCAGAACAGAAGTTCAAAAGGTAGTGTATTGCAAATCCCAGACCAGGACTTGAACATGGAGGTAGCACTGCAGTGCTGCACAGGGAGGACACCAAAAAGCCCCTATGGGGCATCTTAATCAGGCTCTGAAGCAGAAGAATCATAGAATCATAGGGTTGGAAGGGACCTCAGGAGATCATCTAGTCCAACCCCCCTGCCAGAGCAGGGCCACCTTAGAGCAGGTTGCACAGGAACGCATCCAGGCGGGTTTGGAATGTCTCCAGAGACGGAGACTCCACCACCTCCCTGGGCAGCCTGTTCCAGTGCTCTGCCACCCTCAAGGTAAAGAAGTTCCTCCTCATGTTTAGGTGGAACTTCCTGTGCTCAAGTTTGTGCCCATTCCCTCTTGCCCTGTCACTGGTCACCAGTGAAAAGAGCCTGGCCCCATCCTCCTGACACCCACCCNAAAATGGGGCCACTGAAGTCAACCTGATTTAATTTGTGTAAAGTTAATACTATACTTAGGTATGTTGAAGAGCTTGAACTAAAGGTTCAGTCCTGATGTTAGTGAGACTAGCAGAGTGACCTCAAACAACTGCTTAAAGAAAAGCTCCAAATCCGAGGTCCTTTCCTACAGATTCCTGTGCTTCAAGCTGCTTCTCCTCTGTCCTAGTTGACCTACAGACTTTGGGAAGGCCAGTTCAAACCCACTGTGAAACAAGTGGAGACAGCGATTTGCTTTTCTGGATCCCAGAAAAAATCTTTGCATCAAAGATAATGTATAGATAGCCATCCCAAACTCTGTTTTCCCAGGAAACAAGGAAAACAGATCATGGGTGAACTACCAAGTTAAAGTTCCTCTCTTGACTAAGGTCGGTTGGTTTAAATAAATACAGATTTTAAGCAACATTATTAAAAGGATCTTTTGCCAGATGATCCGTTTGCAAATACAAAACATTAATTGAGAAAGACTGTTACCTACGAACCTGTGTGAAGCTAGAGGAATTATTGGAGGGTGAGGTGTGGGGGGTTGGCTGGTTTATTGCTTGACTAATCAAAACATTTCAGTGCCATTAATTTCGCTCAATGGTTAAGCCTGTATGTGGGTTAAAGACTTAAAAATTATCTGATTTGCAGCTCTTTTCTATTTCATTTTGTAGGTAGTGTAAGTGATTCTGTGTCATGAGAAAATGTATACAACACTGATAAATCCATAAAGTATTTGACCTTTAATCAATCCTAATATTTTCAATCCACAGAGCCTTCTTAAATGCCTGTAACCTTGGCCCTTCCACTCCCATTTATCACAATTACTGTTTGAGCTGTCTGATGCAATGCACAAAGCATTGCACTTTGACATCCAATATTTTATCATTAATAAAATAATAAAAAAAAAAAGTAAGAAACATTCCAAGTATTTTTGCTGTTCTGATATTTTCCAGTGCAATGCCCAGGAGAGGAAAAGGGACAGTTTTGATTTATGTTAGTGCTAGCAGATACTCTTAATTAGTGTTTACTGTTAGCAGAATGTAGATATGGTTGATTCTCTGAACTTGATTATTAATGCCATGCTAATTTTCAGTCATTGTTAACCTTTTCATACTGAGAATAGTTTTTATGAAATAGTCTGGTAGACAGTATGGATTGCATTTTAAACAAGACTATAAGGAGCCTGGAACAGTAGTACATGTGAATTAAGAGAGTTTTGGACCAAATCATGCGCACTTTATTCATGTTAGAATACGTGAGTTAGGGATAGTAGGATTGTTGCAAAAAAAGCTAACATTTTCTTGTGTCCCCCAAGACTTTTATTATTGTCTTGATCAAAGAACACTGCAGGGATGGATGGAAACACTAACAAAGTTTACCCACTGAGGGGCTGGTTTCCGTAGGCGGCTGAATGATTCAATGCAGAGAACACTGGACTCCTGGTGAAGGAACTTACAGTTCTGCTACGAGCCCAGGCAGTCACTTTACCTTTCTGGGGCCTTCTACTCTTTGTGCACATTGCCAGTGAGGATTTCAAGATTTTTTTTCTTGGACAGAATCCTTCCATGCACACTCCTGTGCCAAGTACAACGAATAACGCATTTGGATTGAGACAAGTATGATAAAAATAACTATTACTGAAATTTTCTCTTGTGTAGCGTAGCCTTTCACATCACCTGTGATTCACAACCCCCTTGAGGCAATAGGTGCTGCCCAGGATTTTTGCTGAAAGAGAACTTCCATTTTCTTTGCATTCTGAATGAAATATGAGTCCTTGGACCTCTCCTATATAAAAAGCACCATTTGGATATGTTATCGTGTTGCTATTTGTCCAGTTTCAGACCTATAACATGCTCCCCAGATCTCTCACACCCAGTACAAGAATACTCTAAAGAGTATTCTTTACATATATATACCTCTTTATACCTTTTTTTATATATGCTTTTATATGTCTATATCTTTCAGAATAAGGAGATATCATGACCACTTCAGCACAGAAAGGTCAAAAGTGCAAAGAAATGGCAACATTCATGGTTTTATACATATAAGTTCCATCTTAGCTGGAAGAGTTTTATGTTCTCTTTCTCCATCTTGTAGATTTTTCTTAGCATAGTTTTTATAGGTCTTAACGATTTGTTAGCAGGAATTATACTTTTAACGGAAATAATGAAAAAATGACATGGGAACATGATCTAAGTCTCCCCTCTCCCCCAGTGACAGTTCTCTGTTGTTTTTCCAGCTATTTTGCCAAGCCAAACAAAATGATTATAGCTGAGCACTGATGTGTAAGAATTAGTATGATATGTCTCTGCAATGCTGGATGGAAGAATGAGCATGATTTCATTTTTACTGCAGTTACCCTGTATACTCTTCCTGCCTCTGCAGTTTTGTGCGGGTGGAAGTTTCACAGGAATGCCATGGAAAGATTTTCAGACTCTCTGTCCAGGTTGATCACTAGCCTCTCTGACATCCTGCCTCTCTTGACAAGGCTGTCTAATATTAATTACAAGATAAAAATCTCAGCCTGCCCCAGGAGCTCAGGGATCACATCATTTGAGTGTGGGAAATATGGACTGTGGCATAATTGTGCACAGGATACCCAAGTGCCAAACCTTCATCTCTACATAGAAGAGGTTCTGAGAGAATGCTGCAAGTGTGGGAGCAGACAAAATTAGTTAATTCTGTTATCTTTAGTGGAACTAGAGAATGCTAAATGAGCTGGTAACCTATCCCAAAATAATTAAAACTGCAGCAGTAATTCCATTCTCCTGAGCACTGACTATCCTTAACTCTCAGAAGAAAATAGCTGATCATCAGAACTCGTGTTTTCTGCTATTCATGCAGAAGACATGAAGTTTGAGAGGTCCCAAAGAACACCCATTCCCTTTACTTTATTTATGCACAAACCCCCTATTGTATAGATTTTGCACATTGTTATAAGGCTTAATCAGGTAGATCTTGCAGCTTTGTTTCAATTTGGCATAAAATGCAGTGGCAAAGGTTTTTGTCTGTGTCTATGCTGATAAGGTTTTCAATGATAGAAGCCCTGCAGAGAGCTCAACCTAATAACAGTTCCAGGTACAAGATTGAAAATAGCTGAATTTAGGTTGGAAATCTTTTCAGAGTTTTGTGGAACAATTAGATCTTCTCCATACAGTGATGTAGGATACTAGAAATAGTCTCAGATATTTACCAGTATGTGGCTAAGTTGTTTTCTATACATTGGCTAATTGCATGGCTGGTCTATGACTCCTCGTGTGTTTCCACAAACTCTTCCACATTGCCCTGTGGAGGGAAACACCTAAAAGAAGCTCTTCTTTTGATGCCACCATACTGCCGAAGAGGCTTTAACTTTGGCTCAGATGATCTGACATATACTTGAGTACTGTGACCTCTTCCTTTCTCTCTTTGACTCTGCAGATGTATATATCCTCTAAGAAATCTGTTGTTCTTGGCTGCTGTAGCTCATGTTATTAGTCCCATATTTTAGGGAAAAAGCATTGCTCCTATTTGTGAATAAGGAGTACTATTTCATAGCTCTTGACTGTCCAAAATTCAGTTTGGTACTGAAACTGCTTTTTGGTGCTTTATGTCAGAGATGCAATGCTGATGAGACTGATCTCTTGTTACAGACCTGTATTCATTATTTTCATTGCACATTGGACATATAACTGCTACTGAAATGCTCGGTTATTGTTGCATGAAGTTGTGCCAGTTCTCTAGGAGTAGATCTGTGAAAAACGTCACTGGAAGTGTTTATCTGGAAGGTAGATGAGCTGGACTCAGTGATGGGCAGGGTGTAAGCAGGGTGGGTATCAGGGGAACGGATCCCACTGTCTGATACTGTCCTCCATATAGAGAGATTTTATGATGGGGTTTCTGAGCATCTGCATGTGGCAGCCATTTCTCCTGAAGCCTGCCTTCTTTTAAATCCCCACCCCAGTGTACAGAGGAGCTGCTCAAGCTGAGGTGAGATACCCAGGTCCTCACCCTCTGGTGAGGACATGCAAGTGGTCATAAGTTGGCTCCTCAAATAAGTGTTTGGGATGTTACTAACAGTGTTGCCTGAATAAACGGAACAAGATTCATCCCTCGTACTCAAGTTTCTTCTCCCCTGTATGTGTTTCCTTAGAGCTCGGAGACAGCGTCCTTTCTCTTCCCATTCTCTGCCTCCTGTTTCCTTTCATACCCAACACTCATTTGGAAAAGCCAGCCGTATACAGACACTGAAACTGTTTATCTTGGTAGAGTGAGCATTATCTATGCTTTTCAGCTTTTTGCCTTAAGTCTTCTGTGTCTCCTTTTTCTCAACTTAACTCATTTCCTTTAAGCTTGTTGCCTGACAGCCTGACTTTTTATCCAGATACTAAATTCATAGCAGGCGACCTTCCCCTGTAACCTCTTTCTCTTCCAGTCTGACCTTTTCTGAGTTCTTGTTCTTTATTATTTTTCTTTTTTTTTTTTTTTTAATTTTATTTTTTAATTCTCCTTTTGGGGAAGTCCTGAAGCTGGTGTTGGAGGTCAGTGGCCTAGGATAAGTTATGCCTAATTGCTTAGCAAATGTATTCTCAGGCCAAAGTGTGGTTCCAGACCAGAGAAGAGACATCTGGTCGTGTGGTAACAGTAATCTCTGAAGATGAGCTGAAGTTCCTCTATTCCTGCATGAACTTTCCATAAGTTTATACTGAATTTTTTAACTGTAGTTCTTTTAAGCAGGATGACCTCCCAAGGGTAGGGCCAAAGGAAATGTGTGTCATTTTTCCAGGGCCTTTAGTGTTCAAAAAGTTTTACAAGCATCTAGTTTAATATGAGTCTTTCTGTGTATTCTGAATTGTGAATTTAGGGTGTCCCCCTTCCCCTATTTTGTGCAAAAGGGAGGAAGAGGTAAGAAGGTATATTTCACCCAGCAAAGCAGAAAATGTTCATTGTGAAGATATTTATGGGTATGTCGTGGTATATGAAGGTCTCCTCCCGAAAGTTCTTATAAATTTGCTTACAATGTCCCTTGTAAAATTCGGGAGCCCTTAAGTAAAAATAAATGCAAGTTTTTAGTCTGTAGAGCTCCTGGATTTGTTGTGTGAGCTTGGCACGTTCCTGTGGACCTACCTTCCCTCAGCGGGAAAAGAGAGTTGTGTGCGTAGCGCTGCATCACATAGGAAAGTCAGTGAAACCAAAGAAAGAAGATACAGCTCTTTGCCAGGAATTAGTAATAAAATGAAACTTGCATCCAAGTTTCTATGAGGAGTGAAATGATACAGTTCCTTTCCAACAGATGAGTCTGCAGAGGCACTGCAGTTGTTCATGTCTACACATATTTATATATGGCAGCTTTATCATTGAAACATCAACAGCTCAGAAACAAAAATCAAAGTAAATATATTTTCCTTCATTTTAGTTCTGTAAACTGTTCACAGCTGTTACTTCAACTGTGATGTGGAAATATTCTGTAAAAGGAGAGGAAACTTCATGGGCTACAGTTCAGTTCCTACATATTCTCCCAGTAGTGGCTTATGGTCGTGGCTTGTGCATATGTGGAGGGGCCTGAGTTTCCCCTTTCTAAACTCACAGAGCTGCAGGAAGCCTGGGCTTGTACGGATACGTACCTTATATGAGTTTTATACTGCTGCTAAGTGGGCATGAAGCCCCACTGTGCTTACAGACCTTTGGACAACCATGCTGTGGTGGTCGATCAACTTTACTTTTGGGCCTCGCACTGTCTGGGTTACGTGATGTGGGGGACACTGTTACGTTTTCCAGGGGGAACACAGGGAATATGGAGGAACCTTTTCACCTCCTCTTCCAACCCCTTGACAAGGTTTCTTCAGGTACAGGACCATCACTCCCTGCATTTACCCACCTTCCTCATCCCTCATGGTAGTGGCTCTGTAACCTTTGGAGAACTAACGTTCCAGAAATACTGTCAAAATCATATGACATTGTGAAATTTTCACATACACAGTTATGAGATTTGAAAACACATACGTCCGTGAGCAACAGAACTTAGCAGCCCTGTGATGATCTTTGATACACATTAAGCTGTGGTTGAACCTTATGTGAGGTACTTTTCCCTCCTTAGAAGACTCTTTTCTACCACGCTGCCTCTTTTTGCAAAAGCCACAGAAATCTAACAGCTTGGAAATGTGGGTCTTCAGGTGGGACTCAGCTCCAGATGTGCAGAACTGTGTCTACACACACCGTATTTAGACTGGTGTACCTACAAGAAAGCTGTATGCTTACCTAGGAGCTACGGCTGAGCTCAGCTCCCACTATTGGCAGCAGGGATGCAACCAATATGAACAGTGTGTCTCACCAACCAGCTATAAGTGACCAAATTTATTGTCTCGCTGTTGGCAGGAATGGTAGATTGTGTAGCTGAGTGGGCTGATACCACCTTTTATTCCAAATGTGGAATTGGTCAGAGGGCTATAAAGCTGTTAAGAAGGGATTCAGTAAAATTATATGAGAGTAGGCATCTACCACTGTTTTCTTGGGAAGCAAGATATTGTATAATTAATCCTTTTTATTTGTTTTGCTTCTGGTGCCTTCAGGTGTGTTTGGGTCCTATAATCAAGTTTTCCTCATTACCACGTGGGAAAAATTTGACATTCCTGTTGAGCAATAAAGACAAAACTAAAAACCTGCTCTTGCTTCCAGAAGCTGAAGATGTAAAAAAGACCACTAAACACTTAAGCCTTGTAGTAAAATATCGAGTCAGCAACACTGCTGCTGTTCTCTTATACTAGGATATATAGTGTATGCTCCCACAGAAAGCAGCAGTGTTTAGCTTCCAGAGAGTGCACCCAGACTTCTCTAAGAAACCCGGCAACCACAGCAAAGAGGCAGATTGAAAGGATCCCCTAATGAGTGAATATATCCAGGGCTTTTAGTTCCCCATCTGCTGTTTTGACAAATGCATGTGAGCTGTTTTGCCAGCAGATATCACTATGTGTGTCCAAATTACAAGCAAGAACGAGAGAGAAAAAGCATTTCTCTACTCATAAATGACAGGCAGATTTAGGAATGACTGCTGGAGTATATGTGCATTATTAGGCACATTTTTAATTCTTTTGTCAACCTCTATTATGAGGTCATTTCACTTCAATGCAAATTAAAACATAATTTTTCACCTTCCTGTGTTCTCTTTTTTCATTATATATTTTTTTAACATGTTGCTTGATCATGGCAACGATAGAACGATATAAAAGCCTTTAACTGTCTGAATTGAACTACTGTGGCCTTTCTTGTCAAAAAGAGCTCCTGGATTTATTTCTGTGTACATTGACACTATAAAATGTTACTTTCTTTTCTCTCTTCTGCGAGCAAAGGGCTATAATAATCAAGTTTCATTGTCATTTCAACCTTTGTGCTAAAATGTTATGATGTGTAGAAAATTGATTAACTGGAATTTAGTATATACAACAAAAGGAAACTTTGTTGAAATCCAGAGGGCCATTTCTGTTCATTTGATAAATGTATTAGTTTCTTTGGTTTCCTGAATTACCAGGTAAAGGGCAACATTTTCCAGATCTAACTAATTTCACTGAAACATATGAAAGACAAATACCAGAAGTCAAATCTAACATATTCTTCCCAGGGGCCCTAAAAAAAACCACCCCAAATTCTTTATTTTGAAAAGCTAAAGTAAGAGTTCAAAATTAAATGGATGATTCATGTGAGAGATGTGAACTGAACAACACATCAAGCTGTTGTACCAGCTGAAATGGCCTGGGTTTCCTCAGCACCATTAAGGAAAAGAAACAAGAGGTGAAAAAATAGATTGCTGGTTTATTCCATCTATGCATGCATCACCGTATCTCAGGCTTGCAAGAAACCAGACCCTCTACGATGTGCTCTCTGTGCAAGGGTGAGGGCATTTAGCCTCATGGCTATAGAGACAAATTTTGCTTCCTTTGTCTCTCCCAGGCATGGAGGAGCTGAGGGTTGGATGGGGTCCGTAGGAAGAGGATGCTGCTCAGCACTGGTGGCCCTGCGGAGCCTTTACTCACAGCGGCAACCCTACTGCTTCCAGCTGTGTCTCTGTGGTCATATGTTATTCCTCCATAAACCTATTCCCTCCTGCTGCTGCTTTCCTGGATGTGGAGCACAGCAGAAGGCTACCTTCCTATCCTAAGGGTGTTCTTGGATGTGTAGACTGGCAGTCACGTGCAAAGGCACCTACTGGGGTTTGCCACAAATCTTGCAAGTGTGAGGGATATAGCAGCCTCTGCAGTCAAGTAGCAGGAAGAAAAAAAGCAATTGTAAGTAGTGGAAATGTTAGTTATCAGTTCCCTGACGTGATCATGGTATGATTCTTACTGAAGGTAATTAAAAAGGAAATAATATTCTCATCTCTGATATGGCAGGATGTAAACACAGTAAAAATTATAACATATGCTGATGCTTTTTGGGTTTTTTTTTGTTTTTTGACTAACAATAATTTTAAGCAAATGTAAATGTTGCCAACTGGGCAAATGAGAATCCTTAATTTCATCTTCTGTAGGAGATACATTATAGTCCCTACCAAGTATTAACCGCTGCCTCTTGATGCACAAAAGATCCCTCTTGACAGTGTCAGTCACATTTATTTCAAGTCTAGACAAAATAGCTCCTACTTGCTGCAGGAAGAAACAACGGCGTCTGAGTGCCTCCTGGAGAACATTCAGATCTTGCGCGTATTTTGTTTTGTGCTGGAGTTGAATTTGATGTGATAGGTCTGGAAAAATATAGAGCTGACAGTCTATATACACAACCAGGTTTTTAGTCCACATGGGTAATGAGACCCGAGCACCCAGCCACTTTTTTCATGCCTCTGTCAATTTAAAGTGCATTTTTAAATGAACAGTGGGGTTATTTGGGTCTATTAATTACAGTAATTGTTTCCTGCGTGGAAACCACATGTATGAGATATGAAAGGCGCGTGTGTGTGAGAGGGAACGCTGGCGTGTGTGAGACTGGTGCAATTCCCCTTTGAAGATTTTTTTTTTATCCCCAGAGAGGGAGCTTGTAATGAGCAACAACATTTACACTGAAGACTTCAATGCTCCTTGTAGCCCTATCGTTGCCTTGGCTTTCACATGGAGATTAAAGCCAGTGGTTGAAGCTGCTCCTCCTTATCCCATGTGGCTGATATAAATTCTACATCAAATGGAAAGGAGGAAGGGCAGGTTTGGCTGTCAGCAAAAAATGAAGGAGAGGTCTGACAGCAGCAGGAGCAGGGGCTCGCTTCTCATTAATCTGGAGGGCACCAGAAGAGTAAAAATAAAACCTCGGGAAGATGCCTACTGTGCCCTTTAAACAAAGAGCCTGTGATTGGCATAATAAGAAGAGCAGCGTCGATAAGTACATGGGAAAATGCTTTTCATAAGGCTTGCCTACTGATGGATATGATGGGAAACTCATGCAGATTTTGATAGTTTGTATAAAACTTGAATGCCGTGGTTTGTACACTATGGAAGTACAATAATGATTCTGTAGTTCAATTTCTAACCTGTTTTCTATTACAAGTCTCTCCCTTTTAACTTTCACAAGAAAGCCTTCTTTCTGCCTGATTATGGTATTTTTTCCTAGTGCAGGATGATGCCAGAGGAAAATGGTTTGGGGAAAGCTTGGGATGGGACTAATCTGGAACTTTGCTGCAGTGACACGTCTCAAATATGTCTCAGCCCGTGTGCTTTCCTACCCTTTGCCCTGTGGAACAGCCTAGTTTGGAGAGAAGAGGGATGGAAAAATATTCCGCAACACATCCTGATAGAGGGCAGCCAGACAGCGTGGATTTATTGGATTAGGGGAGAGCTATGCTCGGAAGAGAGACAGTAGATCTCCCAAGATATCCAAGAGTAGGTAGTTAGCCCTTAAATTGTGTAGATAGTTTGTGTGTTGAAGTCACAGCACAGACATAAATCACTCCTCAAAGGCAATAGGGTTCATACTTTATTTTGTCATTTTCTCAGCTTGATTTTAGAAACACTTGCATATTCTCAATTCTAGTTTTTTTCTTCTGTGCTGAGGTCCTGTTCTCTGCTCTTCTGCATGGTAGACGAGTAGCACAGGCTCTGTTCTGATACACTCAGAAGTATAAAAGCAAAAGGTGCAGAGTCACCACAGGGGTTTTTATCCACCTCTTAGTTTGGGATGGTTCCTGTGCATGACCATGGCAAAACTTACTCTTGACACAAGTGGGACAATAAACGGTCAGAAATCAGCATTTTAGCTACTCTAATCAATCCTTTTCACCCTTCTTTCTTTCACCTTCTTTCCCAGGGAAATATTTATAGTTGTTAATACTGCTCCTTTTACCCCTTCTCACCCCAACTGAAGATATATGTAAAGACTTCAAGGTTCAGAGACAAGGCTATGAAATAAAACTCTCTTTGTTAGTGAAGCTAGAAATTTGAACCACCACAGAAGATTACTAGAAAGACTTTAGGCCAGGGGAAACTTTGGTGCTGTTTGAACACAGAGGAACCCAGCTTGTACATCAAAGATGATTTCTATCAGCAGTGAGACCCAACTAAGAGGAAATCACAACATTTTCTTTCTCAAAAACCCTGTTGCTGCCTCATATTGTTTATTGTCTTATTAGTTAAACTGTTGCAGGCTTTTGCTAGAGTTTAACTACAGGGCTGATGATATTTGAGTCTCTGCAGCTTTGACAATAATAGGTGGTTCCTTTGAAGCCACTCCTTTAGTACCAGGTGGCATCATGTCACATGAGCACTAAATATCCAGCTGGGCCAAATGAAGAAATAGCTGGGCTTAATGCTAGGCCTAGTGGCCCTCTCTTCCTTTTGTCAGGAGGTGAATTTTTTAGCTCTGCCTGATGTTCGTTCAGTGGCAGTCTCTAATCTTTTTGGCTCTGTTATGTGTACACTGCTTGATGGGACAGGTTTCTCATAGCAGTTTTCTTGTTGCAAAGCCAGAACAGAAGGAAATTTGTTCTCACCTGGGCTTGGTCACCAGAATAAGGAGATCGAGCTGCTTTTTGCGATGTGAGTATTCCAGGGGAGAAATGATTCTGTTAGATATTCTTATGTTAGTGCACTGATAGACAAATGGGTAAAGTTCTCATGAGCTCGTTAAGTGCTGGGTACCAGAAAAGGTAACTCAGAAAGAGATTAATCTGACAGGGAATCTGTGATTGATTGTACTGCATGTTTTGGGTGAAAGGGAAAAATGGAGTATGTTCTTCCTAAAACTTTTACTTATTTTGAAATACTGCGTATTCAGAAGTGGTTTTGTGATGACCAAGTAATCTACACGAGTCTACTACGGTAAGATTTAATTAAAGTGAAATAGCTGAATAAATTCTTTTATATGCATATTTTAAAATAGTGTCTTCAATCAAATGTATAGATACAATAGTCTCTGTAAGTGAACTGTATCAGACTAATGGCTTGCTATGTTTTTTATTGGCTTTATTAACTAAGAAAAAACAAACTTCGTATGAGTTATTTTATGTTTAGGCATGATTAAAAGTTCTCACAGTATCAGGGGATATTAATGGGCAATTATATTTTGAGTTTAAAATGGATTGATTATTCCTTTCCAAAAGAACACCAATGCACAGACAAACTGCACAGAAATAACATGTCAGTAATATCACACTACTGTACAGATTTTAAAGATAAATTTCCATCTGGCAAGCAGACACTCAGGAAGGAACTGTTGCTAATGCTACTTTCACACAGGCTAAGTTCGTAAGGGATAAAACCCAGCTTGAAGCTTCAGTTCTACTTCTCACAGTTGGCAAACATAAGTATATTCTAGATGTTTCTTAAAGAAATTGAGCACAAATAACCAATAAGGTTTCTCCTCGTTCCACTGGAAGTTTTGGACTAGTCCCATGGTCCTTCCAGACAACAAGAGTCAAATAGAAAAACAAAAATAATTCCAAAAATGACAATTACAAACCAAGAAGGAAAAACGCTCTGTAAATATTAATACTTCAATGTGCTCAACAAACATCAGTTAATTTAACCCCTGTGACGGAAGATAAATAATAAAGCCCTCGTTTACAAATGGGAAGGCGGGAAGAGAGCCTGAGGCTATCGAAATTATATCCCTGATGACATCAGTGGGCTTTGGAGAAGGTCCTATCTGATCTGTGTAAGGTCAGGGCTAATGACTGCTACAGGATGCAGAAGAGAGCCTCTTCTTCACCACAATGCTAACCTAGCATTATATGAGGTAAGATAACGGAATAAAACATAGGTGTTTACTACAAAACACGTTGAGTTTGAGGTTGTCCCTAATGTCCATGCCACTGATAAACGTGAATAATACTACTCTCTGTTACTGTAGTACCACTTGACCTGAGGTATTCAAGGGTTGTTTACAAAAGATGCACAGCATATTTTGGAGGGGAAGAAAAACTAATCAGACAAAAAACATATGGTACTTTTAGTAAACATAATGTAATTGGAAGTTGCCTTTGCTAACAGGAACTGCCACTGGTAAACAAAGTAAATACTAATCCGGCAGAAGGACTGGATAGGGCTGGCTGAAAGATACAATCTCAAACTGGAATGGTAGCTGAAATCTCTAAATTTCTAAATTTCTAAATTTAGAGATTAGCTTTAGAGCTAAAGGGCAGCCTCCAGATGTGCTGGCGTGCATTTGGCGATGGCAAACTGGCTCGTGTGCAGATGGCCTTTGACGGAAGGGCAATTATACTGATAAGATGTTAGTAGGGAAGCGGGCAGAGTGGGAGGCAGGCAGGCATCTGCAGAATAGCCTGGATGCAGTTCAGACACATGCCCAAATGGAAAAAAGGAGTTAACCAGGAGCAGCCAAGCTAGAAAACTTTGTCTCTTATTGAGCAATGAGCTTCAAAATGAAGGAGAGGAGGAACAAACAGGGCTTATTTCCTCTGCATCAAACAAGGGAAGACTAGCAGAGTTGGAAAGGCCAGGTTGGGCAAGTAGATCTGTAAAAACGGCTACATGTCAGTGCAGAGGGTGAAGAGGTTGGGCACTGAAGTCAAGAGTGCTTGGTCTCTGTCCTGGGAGCTGGAAGCGCTCACTGAATCTGAAAATTTGTCAGCCTGCATGGAAATCTGGGCATGCCTAATTTTAGCTAGCCAAATTTTAACATTTTGTCCTAAAGCCCATTTGTTTCTGTAGTTGCCTACAGAATTACTGCAAGACATAAAGCTTTGAGTTTAACAAATTCTGGAGAAATAAGGGCTTGATTCATCAGTATTTGCCAGATTAAATAATTTCTTAGTACACATCTTTTAGACCCCAGGATTTCTTATGGTCCTGCATAATAAACTGTTTGTGCAATTAGCAATAAATTTTGTCACTGTAAGTTAGTCTTTAAAGCTGGGAACAAGTATAACATTTATTAGTGTGTTGAAGTCTGCAGTTAAAAATAGCTATCCTGTTTTCATATAGTGAGTGCACTTTCAGGCTTGTTTTCTCCATCTCTGTAGATATAGGGAAGGTGACAGAATCAGCATGAATATGTGATAGAAAACGGTATTCTTTATATAGAAATGAAGCTTATTTGGAGCATATTTTGATAAAGCAAAATCTGCAAATTTTGGCTTTATTGCCACCTCTTTTAGCATTGTATTTTGGGCTATAAGGAGTGTTTTACACTACCTGTTCTAATTGCCTTATCTGAAATATGCAGTCTGGTGGTATAAATGTTAATACATTATACAAATATTCAATGTTAATATGTTATACAAAACCAAATGCCAACTAGTGCTCAGCATGCAGCTTTAGCACTGAGTAATTAACACACGGCGAAGGACTTAATTTTCTTCACATCTAGCATGGGCCCCTGAGGTACCAGTCTCGCAGATGTCTATGCACCGAACTCTAGAGGAAAACTACTGAGATTGCTACTTGCAGGACTATGAATGGCAGTTAGACTATGTAACACAGTTAATTTTCATAACATTTACCAGAACTGATGGTTATTTATTTGGAAATCTCAGACATGAGGTGTTATTTGATTTAGGGAGCAGTCCGTGCAATTTATTACCTCTGGTTATCCCTTGGCTCCTTGGGAAATGTCTTAATACCATTTTCTTGATTAGCTGATTCCTAATTAAATTTAGTATACTGTATATGTTTATTTCATTCCATTTAATTTTGTAATAAATCTTTCAGGCTCTGTATCACATGTCTATTAGCTTTGAAAAACTGATGCAATGTATGTTTATAGAGGAAAGATTTAAGCTCACTATGGGCTTCAATCTGTGAGTGGTTGAGGAATCTCTTCTATATCAGTAGGAGAAGAACTATCGGAGCCCTCACAACATTATACCCAACCCGTGTGTGGAGGGTGGTGGTGGGGAAAGTTGAAGACTGAGGAGGAAGAGGGAGAGACTCGAGGCAAGAAGGATTCCAAAGAAAGGATTTAATTGTATTGGAATTCACTCTAGATCATTCAGCTGGACTGAAAAAAAATTAATTATAAAGTATTTGTTTTGAAGAAGCTGAGCCAGAAAAAGCACAATGCTGCCAAATAATATTTAATAATTGTATTCAGAAATTAGAAAAAGAACCCTTGGGACTCTTAGTAGATCATTGAAACCAACTGCTCTTTTGATGAAGTATGTGTCTTTCTCAGATTAAATTACAAGGGCTGTCTCATGTTCTCATGAGATTCTATAAACCTATACTACATTATTTTAGTAAAAGCAAAATAAAAAGAATTAATTGGTGATCACTGACTTTCTAAAAAGGCAAAGTAGAGTTTTAACGAGCAGTTACTCAACTGTCTGTTCCACTGCTTTTCCCCAACCTGAGCCTCACGTTTTCTATGGCACTGGGAGAAACTACTTTTCTTGAACAATTTCACATTTCCTGGCCCTGTTCATGTCTTGTAAGTGATGACGTGTCTTAGAAAATAGAGCAACAGAAAGAGAATGATGGTCCTTGAGTGAGTTGGGAAAAACACAAGGAAACCTTTTCAAAGAGAGAAAGGGATGTGTTTACCTTTTGCTTTGGCTTCAGCAGTGTCTAGACACAGCTTTGCATGCTTGATGGTAACCACAGGGCTTAGGGGAGAGTCATCTTGCTCATTAATGCCCAAAATAATTCCTCCTTGAGGCATTTGCTTCAAGGAAGTGCTAGGCAGTGCCACCAAAACTTCCAAAATCAAGTTTGGCAGGACCTGGCAGCATGACTTTGGCTTTTTGAAAACAAAATCTTGAATGCTGCTGATGTGTACTGCCAAATGCCTCTAGCCCTGAGACAGGATGTTTGCACACAATGCAACTCTCCCTTGAAACTCCATGGGTGCATATTACCTGCTAACTAATTTTAGGCGATACTTCAATGTTTATGTTGATTTGATGGATAAAGCTTTCTGAGATGTTTTGTGTAGAGAATTCAAATGTAGTCACAAATGAGAAAAACGTTAATTGGATCAGACAGCTCTGTGTTAGATTTCAGGTGCCCCACAGCTGTGAGCCTTTTTCCTTTTCAACAGTGTTTTAGTCAAGAAGCGGAATTAATGCTGGGTTTATCTTAACATTTCTGATTTTTCTGGCTTAACATGGCTCCTTTCTTGCCCAGTTTGAGACTCCCACTGGGAGATAATTGAAGTCCCTCCTGGGAGAGTTTCTGCAGCAAAACTGTTTTCTTTTCAAGCTTCTTTTCTGTTTTGCCTCACTTAAAATTGATGGAGATATGGCTGGATGTGTTGATGTATTTTCAAAAGGGCTATGGGCAACAAAGGTGGGCAGAATGGCTGATGTCCAGTGATACCTGGTGCAGGGCTTCTTGGTAAAAAGCAAATATGGCTCTTAGATTTTTTGGGAGTGTTAGATTTATAAATTTTTTTCAGTGTTAGGCAGATTTTCATGTCTCACATTTCATGAAAACATTTCTTGACAAGGTATGCTGCAAAGGGTATGCTGTGTGTGGAACAACTTGGAGAATAGAAAGATTAACTTGACACTTGAGGATCTGGCCCTTTTCGTAATGCTCTCCTAATGATTTCCACAGGAATTATCCCCACAGGTGCTTTTCTCCCAGAATCTTTCCTCCGTAGGGAAACTTGTACTGCCTCTTCCAGATTACAGTTAGAGAAAAGGCAGTGCTGCCTCTCCTGACTTTGGCTCTACAAACAGAAGTTAAATCTCTGCCTGAAGTTCAGATCAGAAACTGTCCCTAAATTAAGAGGGATTTGTCAATCTCTCGCAGGTTCTGTCTTTGAATGTGTTCTGCTGTCTATCGCAATAACGCGTGATCTTAGAAACCTCTGTGAAAATAATGGCATAACAAGGTGAAAAGGAGTGGAAATAAAAATTCACAGCTGGGCTGATAATTGCTGAGCGACACCTCGTGTGTAAGTACTCAGCCAGTATCCATGGCCCTGTCCTGGCTGAACAGCCTAACTCCACCTTGGAAAGGCCACGGGGTTCCTGGAGGCCTACGGCAAAATCTCTCCCTTAATCCCATATGAATTTTTTCTGCCAAAAATTTCATTTTATGCATCAGAAGGAACTAACGGCAAGATAAAGCTGGGGACTGAAGAACAAAATGGAGGAAGATAAGAAGGCATGTGTGCTGTATCTTGATGGTAGACTTTGCTTTCCAGAGGAGCCACAGTGCCCCCCCCCCGACTGTTAGGGGACCTAGGGCTCCTGTCTGGCTTTCTGCCACAGAACAGGCAGGGCAGAGATAACACTTCAAGGGTATTTAAAAAAAAAAACCTTGTAACTACTTAGAAAGCCTGGTCGTTCTTGCACACCTCAAATAATCCTAGCCCCTTGGAGCAGGCTCGGACACAGAGCAGATCCCAAATGGCTTCCCTCAGGGAGCATGTCTCCTGCTGCTGTGTACACATCCCGACTGTGCTCCTCGGGTACTGCCGGGTGATCGCTACATATCAATCAGTACAAGTAAATCTGTTACTGTGGCCATATAATAGCCATAAAGTGGCTATAGAGAGAAAGTAACACCACATCACTGGGGTCTTGCCTTTGAACATGTTCTCAAAGATATAATTAAAAACACCAAGTGCTTATTTCAAAGCCAAAGTTCGTAAGTGATGGGTCTGGCATCATGCCTATTGCAGGAAGGCTAATTACACCATAAATTAAACTTATTTTTTTCTAACCAAACATTATGACCTTTAATAAAATTGTTTTTACAACCAGCTGTCAATAAATCATCCAGGAAAGCTAGTGAGAAATGTTCTGTGAGCACTCCACTTCTGTGAATTTCATTAGCTGCAGTTTATTTGATTTTGTGAGCTATGATGGTTTTTAAATCTCAAATTAAAAGCCTCAAACTATAAAAACTAATTCAAGAACATTAGCATCTCGGTCTCTGAAAATGAGCCTCTCTAATTGCAGAAATTAGTCAAGATTGTATAACGATCAGGAGGTCATTAAAAAAAAGAATAGTACGTAGGCAGTGCTTGATTTGGTCACAGCAGCTCCAGAAAAGCTTTTTTTGTGAATGTACCCTTAACAGAAAAATGTCTCCAGGTTGGCTGATTTGAAAGCACTGTGAAGCCTTTTAACCTAGTGGTTTAATTTCTTAGACATCAGTTTTTGGACCTTATTTATTCTCTTATGCGCATCAAGCCTTTTCAGTTTGGACGCATGCAAGAAGTTATGATGCATATTGTACTATTGTGTATGTAGCAGTGAAGTATGAGGTAACATTGATAGTCTTTACTTCAGGAGCTCTTTTTGTTTTGCATTCTTAAGGCTCCTGTACTACTTCATGCTAATTACAAATATTTGTAGGAAATATACTATAATGCTTGATTTGTGACTTTAAGATGGACATATTTTAAAGCCAGACATTTTTATTAGATTGGTACCAGAAAATGAAGCTGTTAACATTCTGCTCCTCTGCCTCATAAAGCTTGTCTAAGTAGAAGAATAGGTTTATGTTATGCTTGAGAAATATTTAGAAAAACTTAAACTTTAAATCTGATAAGACAAGATAGCAATCCTTATTCTTCGCTCTTTTCTGGAACTGCAGGTTTTGTCACATTTCTGTTTTCCTCTTCATATTTTTTGGCATGGTCATTTCAAGCCCTTCTTAACAGTCAGTGTTCAGCTGACTTTCAGTAGCTCATTTGTGTGGAATATGTATCATGAAAGTCAGATATACCTTGCTGAGCCGCTCAGAGCTTCCATGAGTCCTTGTTTATACAGTTGCTGACATCTCACACAGACATCTATTCTGCCCTGTGGTTTATATTCAGAAGGTTCCCCAGGAATTCATCTATAAAGTGTGTCCGCTTCCTTTCTCTCTTTTTTTTTTGTTTTTGTTTTCTTTTTTTTTTCAGGGACCCTAAAATGAATATTTAATTGAAAGATGAATGAGAAGATGAGACTTTCTAGCACCTACTTTTTACTAGTGAATTTTAAAAATTACCTCTTTCCCTGTACTCTCCATCTTTTTTTTCTTCCAGACTTCTTTCCTGTCCCCTGTGTCTTGTCTCAAGCATTTGTACATTGCCTGAACCAGAGGCCTTTTGGCATACAATATGAAAAAATCATATAAAAATGTTTTGAGTCTTTTTTCACAATTGCAGGTTCCCTGGGAAACCTGTTGGTGTGCATGGGAGGCTTTGAGATACCCACTCCCCTCCTTCCATCAGCTCTTCTGAGTCTTAGTCTGAGACATCAATTTCCTTGCATGTTTTCCTTCTCTGGGTCCCACAAACTGGGCACAGTCGAACACGTGCACGCGCACTGTCCAAAATGGACATTCACATTGTGCCCCAGCTTGCAGTCCCATGTGCACTAGTGTCTAAATGCAGACATACACATGCACACACTTGTCTTTGTCGTGTTGATTGAAGAGTCCATTTTCATTATATGACTTGATTTTACAAAGTAGGTTCCCTTAGTCTGATGGCATGTTACATTCTTGTTACTTCTGAAATGAACAACCTTATGTTTACATTCCTTATATTTGATCTCTAGTTGGAGACTGCTATCATAGGTATTCTGATGATCTTTTATGTTTTCAGACTGAATTTCAATTAATCCAGTGGGTTTTTTTCCATAGGCATTTGCTTGCATGACATGTAACTGTCAATTAAATGCCTTGGAAAACCAGTTTGAAAAACAGGACTCCTGCCCCCCAAAATCAAATACTGAACCATAAACTCACTTATTGTGAGAAAAATAAATCAATTATAAATTAATGCTAAAAGCCAGATGTAGGCTGCTGATGGGGGCAAAAGAAATCAGAATGTATAAATATCAGTTACTTGAACTCCATGAAATATACACACACACGCGCCTGCATGTGCACACGCGCATAATGTTAAACTTGATCTGGACTTTTTCCTTCTGGCTTCATTAATCAACTAGCCAGTTAATCTGAAATATTTCACTTCAGCTTCACAGATCTGTTTTATGTATATACATTTTTCAGCTTTTATTTTGTTTGAGGTTTTTTAATATTTCTTGGTTTGCCCTTCCATTATTCTTGAATGTTTAAGGTTGGGAGAGAAGCAAAAGTATGTTACAGACCCCTGTGGACCGGTGTAACACAAGAAGGCAGATGTTTTTCCCTTTTCTCAGGTCACACGTTTTTAAACTAGATGCACTATGTTCAATGAAATGCTTTAAACAAAATATCAGTTTCATATAATAGTATGCATCTCTTTCTGCAACCATGTTTATCATATGTGGAAGCCATAGGCACTTCAGATGAATGGCTCCTATTTAGTTCCTATTAAGTACTTCTTTGAATAGGTATAACTTTATCCATATGGAACATGCATCATAAGTGTTCCTCAGTTGAGGAGGACCGCGTCAGAGACCACTTGGCCAAGCTGGACATTCATAAGTCCATGGTTCGTGATGGAATCCACCCACACATGCTGAGAGAGTTGGCAGATGCTAATGCTAGACCACTCTCCATCATCTTTGAAAAGACATGGGGAACAGGAGAGGTGCCTGAGGACTGGAGGAAGGCTGACATCACTCCAGTCTTCAAAAATGGCAAGAAGGAGGACTCAGGGAACTACAGACGGGTTAGTCTCACCTCTGTCCCTGGGAAGGTAATGGAGCGACTCATTCTGGATGTCATCTCCAAACACATTGAGGAACAGGATGTTATTGTAAGTGGTCAACATGGATTTACCCTCGGTAAATCATGCTTGACCAATCTCATAGCTTTCTACGATGTTATAACTGGTTGGCTGGATGAGGGCAGAGCAGCAGATGTCATCTACCTTGACTTTAGCAAGGCTTTTGACACTGTCTCCCATAATATCCTCATTAGGATGCTGAGGAAGTGTGGGCTAGATGAGGTGACAGCGAAGTGGACTGAGAGCTGGCTGTGTGACAGAACTCAGAGGGTCGTGATCAGCAGCACAGAGTCTAGCTGGAAGCCTGTAACCACTGGTGTCTCCCAGGGGTAAATACTCGGTCCAATTTTGTTCAATATATTCATTAATGGCCTGGACAAGGGAACAGAGTGCATCCTCAGCAAGCTCACTGATGATACCAAACTGGGAGGGGTGGCTTACACTCCAGAGGGCCATGCTGCCATCCAGCGTGACCTGGATAGGCTGGAGAGCTGGGCAGAGAAGAACCTAATGAGGTTCAACAAAAGCAAATGCAGGGTCCTGCACCTGGGGAGGAAGAATGCTAAGCATCAGTATAGGTTAGGGGTGGACCTGCTGGGAAGTAGCTCTGAGGAGAAGAATCTGGGGGTCCTGGTAGACAGTAAATTATCCATGAGCCAGCAATGTGCCCTTGTTGCCAAAAAGGCCAAAGGAATCCCGGGCTGCATAGGGAAGAGTGTGGCCAGCAGGTCGAGGGATGTCATTCTCCCACTCTACTCTGCACTGGTGAGGCCACAACTGGAATACTGTGTCTAGTTTTGAGCTCCCCAGTTCAAGAAGGACAGGGAACTGCTGGAGCGAGTCCAGCGAAGGGCGACTAAGATGAGTAAGGGATTGGAGCATCTCCCTTACGAGGAAAGGCTGAAGGAGCTGGGATTCTTTAGCCTGGAGAAGGGAAGGCTGAGGGGAAGCCTTATTAACGTTTACAAGTATCTAAAGGGTGGGTTGAAGGAGGATGGAGCCAGACTCTTTTCAATGGTTCCCAGTGACAGGATGAGGGGCAATGGGCACAAGTTGCAACATAGGAAGTTCCGTTCAAATACATGAAAAAACTTCTTTACGGTGAGGGTGGCAGAGCACTGGAACAGGCTGCCCAGGGAGGTTGTGGAGTCCCCTTCTCTGGAGATTTTCGAGACCCGCCTGGATGCATTCCTGAGTAATGTGCTGTAGACAATCCTGCTTTGGCAGGGAGGGGAGTTGGACTAGATGATCTCTAGACACCCCTTCCAACTGTGATGATTCCATGAATCCATGTCAGAATTGTGATATAATGTACAGAATTCACAAGTTTTCTACATAGTGGTCTATTAATCTATCTTTGGTTTTATTTATTCATTCATTCATTTAAATAACAAACAATTGACTATTCCAAAGGTACCAAATAAAAAGTACTTTTCAAAAAAGATTTTCTCCCCTATTGATTTAACAGTTAATCCTATAAGGCGAGTACTCTATGGACACATTTTCACCATGCATGAAAATGGAGACTCTGGCAACGGAGAGAAGAGTGTCAGTATGTATGACTCTTGTTCTGTGATACGACTTGCTTGTTATGATTTTGTATCAAATTACTGTGCTTTTTTTTTCCTTAAACACTTTAGCATTAGTGAAACTACTCCTTTCTTTATAATTGGGCTTTTCTTATCATTTGGTTTTGTCTTGCAGCAAGACTCAGAAAGTTCCTAGGAGAGACAGTGTAAATAATAATTACATCAATAAAAGGCAACATCTGAAAGAGACAAAATGCAAGGACTTGCCAGATGCAACATCTCTGTCCAAATTGGCATCCGAGTTTTCAAGTTTGGATTTAAGGTTTTAGGACAGGCCAGGCACCAGAAAAGCTTGAAACTCAGCACTTATTACTGAGTACGTGATTGCTGATAGCCCCAGGCTCATCACCATTGTCCAGTGTTAAAGAAGTTTCTGTGAGACTTTTCTGAACTGATGTCCTTTTATTGCATTTTTGCCTGTGCAGGATACAAAAGATGAGTATTACTTTTGTGGGTAAAGTTTTTAGTTGCTGAGTGCATACCTGTTACTTTATACATGCTCGGTTATTTGCCTTCCGTTCTAAAGTGAAAGTAAGAGTTTTCTAGACTGCTGCAGAGTCCCTGGATCGTGGGAGTGCTCAGGGAGAGCCAAGATACCAAACACCTGTTTTTCACTAAACTTGAGGATGTTGGGTAGGTCAAGAGGGGAGCTGTGGGTTAGCTCATTCCACTGTAAAGCAATGAAAGCCATAAAATATTATGAGCAAAAAGCCACCTGTTCTTGAATTAGTGCTTGCCGTCTACCTTTGTGGTTTAAATTGAAAGTTCAGTATCTAGGCAGCCTGTTTTCCTTTTGCCCTGACTTAACCACAGTGTGTCAATTTGTATGGTGCCTTCACAGCCAGCTCCATCTCAAAGCTCTCTGCAAAACATAAAAGCAGGTGCACACACACATCCCTTCCTCTCTCAGGTAGAGCACATTAACAGTAAAGCTAATTTTCTGTAAACAAAGCATAAAAATCAGGCAAAGTGTCAGAAATTAAATTGGATACCAAAGTACTAGAGAAGATTTCAGAAAGATGCACCCATCATGATGGACGGCTGAGTCAGTATTCCTTGATTAATTTCAGGTGGTGAATTCTACAAATGCAAATGTTTTCCAAGTATCGTCTCTCCTCCGGCAGTTTCATCGTCTGTCTTTGTTGGACAGAAAAGCTGATGGCCTCAGTCTATACTGCTGGGTGTCAGTATGGTAAGGCATGAGTTTTTGTATAATTTGGTTGGGTTTGAGGGGATATTTGGTGTTTGGCTTTTTTTGGTTTGGTAGGGTTTTTTGGGGTTTTTTGGTTGGTTTTTGGTTGTTTTTTTTTTTTGCCTGGCAACATATTAGTTTGTTCAGCTTCGAAATGTAGGTGTGGAAGAAGGGGTAATGACCTTACACGAGAGCCATGTACCTGATGAGAGGTACTCTGTAGTCTGAAGGGGCAGGGCCTCGTCATCCCATTACTACATTGACCAAAAGACAGCTGGCAAAAGGCAAGAAAAGCAGCTAGAGAAAGTTTTATCATGACGTGCCCGAGGAGTTGGAAGCCCAAACATATTTACTCTGTCCTACTCCAAAGTTAACGTAAGTGTGGCTGAGTCTTGGGGACTAAACGCCATACAGGTCTCTTTTTTTTTTTTTTTCCTTCAGGTTTTAGTGTATATGCTTTGATTCTTGATCTTCCAAAAAACGCTTGCTCTTCTGTGCCTGTTTTTGCTTGTGGCATAGGCTTTTTAATCTGTTGTATTTGCTCAGTTACATTTGGTTCAGTGGACTCTGGAGTATGTGGCTGCTGTGGCCATGTTACACTCTGAGGAGCAAGTCTGTTTTTTCATTAAGTCCTTGGCTTTTAATATATTTAGGACAACAGTTATTTTGGGCACCTACCTATGATGACTAAGTGAGAGCTGTGCTCATCCTCCCCTTCCCATGTTGTCAGTGAAGAGAGAGAGAGAGCACAAGAGCATCTTTTGGCCAGTGACTCAGACATCACATGGGCTGAGGCATCTTATCCGGAGAGGCTTCTCCTCTCCACGGACAGCTTGTACAGCAACTGTGAAGCAAAGCTTGGGCCAGGGTCCCTTTTAATACTCTCTTGTGAAAAAGATGTGAATGTAAGGCTCTCCAGCCTCCTCTTGGGTGGCTCCTCTTGGTGGAGGGTTGGTAGTCTGTGCTAGGTCGCATTCGTACATCTCCGCCACTATATCTAACGAAGCCCTAACATTCAGAGTGCAGCTTTTTTGAGCTCTCTGCCATTTCCACCACAGATGGCACAGTCTAAACCCACGGCCTTACTACCAGACAAGTGCATTGAAAATTCAGGTCTGTGAAGGATGCGGGCTTCTGCAATGGTCTGTGTGCACTCCAGCAGAGGTTGTCGTGAACAGGCTGGTTGTTCAGCTCCACAAGAAAGTTTATGGCTGCTATATAAGGTTCTTGTCACTCATTTTTTGGTGGACATGAGAGAGGAGCTTTATCTTTAGTAAGGAAAAAAAAAAAATTTTTTTTTGCAATGTGGTATGCTGCCTTAAGGAATATCCATACGCAGTTCAGGCTTGTTGTAAGTCATCTCCACTGTTGGAGTACAAAAGCAGTACAAAATGCCCAGGAGAACTTAATCTTGCATGTGTTTCAATGGTTTGATGTTTCCACATTTCTCTGTGTTTTAATTTGTTTAAAAAAATGTATTGTCTAAAGCAGAATATTCCTTCAGATAACGTTCTAAATTTTAATCTTCCTTTGATTCTTCTTATTTCATTAGTTCTAGCTCATTTGAACTCCAGGATCGAGTGAGACAATAATCAGTTTACTTTTGCTAGCAAAGGAAACAAAAAGAAATAGCTAGGAATGTTAGAAAAAATTCAAAGGAGTTGTCTCGATCTCTGTAAGAACAACACACGGATTAACTGATGGGTTATAATGCCAGTATTTCAAAGTTAGCTTCTATGACTTTCACTAGAAAAACCTTAGAAAACCCTTAAAATTAAAAAAAAAAAATCACAAAAAGATTAATGAAGTGGCTATTTGATTTAGCCTTTGTATAGGCTGCTATTTACCTAAAGTGAAACCTCATATTCTCCTCTGCATACTCCAAATCCACTTCCTCAGTTTCTGAGCTTGTGCTGTCAACCGTTTCCAAAGCTCTGTGGTAGCACCATTAATAATCCTTTTGATATTCTTTTCTCTAATAAACGTAAATCATCATGAACTCATTTGGTATTAGCATGGATGTCATGAGTATTTCTATGGTATTCCATCACTTAATAGAAACACTAAGTTGTAGATCTGACTAAAACTAAAACAACAGCATTGCTGTGGATGAAATCTTGAAGGAATCCTGTCTGATGTTATGAATATGAGTGCTGCTGCGTACTCTGATGTGAAGTTTGACTGCATTGTGGCCAGTGGGACCATGAGGGAGATAAGAGACCAATTCCTGCCTACTCAGCTTGGAGGGGGCTCCTGGTAGCATCTAGGGCCATAGTGGGGCTCCAGGCATTACACTCAGGGTGTAAACCCTCCCCCATACAAAGACAAGGTCAGTGTAGCTGGTTCTGTGATAATATTTTTTTTTTGCCCCAGCCCAAAGTACTGGGCAGTGGCGACCTGGGCACTGGCACTGGGGCAGGCACTGCTGGCTTTTGTTGCTCAAATCAGCGGTGGTAAAGGCGTCTGCCACTCTGGATGGGGCTTGCTGGCCATGGAGCTGAGCTGCTGCTGTTGGGTCTTCTGTTTGTTGTAAAGCTTCATCTCTCAGAGCTGAGATGGTGTATAAGAATTGTGGCTCCGATACCCCTAGGACTTGGGCTTCTGCCATGAGCGGGCCTGGAAGTAGAAAGACGAGCAAGAAGGTCCTCCTCAGGTGGCTTTTCAGCCAGTATAAATTGTTGTTGCACTGTGTCAGTCCAAGGATAATTCCACAAAGGGAGGGTTTGCCTGCTTTGGTTTTTAAACAGACCACCTCATTAATTTCAACTGGAATTCTGCTTAAATTTCATAGTACAGGGCAGTGCCAGCCATACAGCAGCTGGGCAAAGGAAGAGGATGAACCGCTCATGCTATGACTTTCCAGTCCCGTAATCTGAATTTACCTGCTCACAGCAGCATTTCTCCAGCTGTGGGGACAAGGCAAGGTGATGGGCAAAGTAGGGCAGCGCATGTAGTATTGTAGCATATTTGCTGCCTTTGGCAGGAGGAAAAAAGGCAGACTCGGAAAACTTAACGAAGTCAACAGGACCGGGATTTCCCTATTTTAACTTTGAATTTGGTTTAGTACATGGGTCTGCTGTCTGTGGTTACTGGTCCTTGCGGTGAAAACAAGGCACTGACATAGATGAGAAAAGGGAGGTGAAACTATGGTGTTACTTTAGTCCAGCATCAGCCATAAAGACAAACGAAAAACAGAAGCAGAATGACTCATTTAATGTGGCAAAATAAAAACTCTGCCCTTTAACGTTACTGAACAGACACATCTCTCCATAGTCACATCAAAAATAAAGCCTATATTGAAATTGCTGAGAGGCAATTTAAACTTTGCTAGTGATTCATACAGTGTCTTTATATTGAAAGTCAGGGGTTTTTTATACATTTTGCTTTTGCTTTTTGGAGGATTAGTAATTTACGTTTAGACTGGGGAAGCAGAAGGCAGACTGGTTTATAAACTTCACATTATTAACCTTTTTTTTTCATACAGTGGGCTATTATTTTGGCAGTAATTGCAAATGATCTTTGCACTGCAAAGGTATAAAATGTCAAATTGTCGACATCTAGTCAAAGCAAAGGGATATGTCAGCTTTTTAATGAGTCCAAATATTGGTCTGCATGATTATTTTATTTATGTGATTGAGGTCAATTACATCCTTTTAGAACACAAACAATAGTAATCATTTAAATTTTTCTGTTAGCCTTTTAACTGTGGTTAAATGTTTTTTCCTGAACAGCTTCTTCTAATATCTTTAATTTGCAATATTTTTACTGGTGCCAATTGTTCTGCTAAAGTTTTGCAATGGATATAAACCACAATGGTTTGTTCATTACACTAGATGCCTACAGATTTCTTTTTCTCTGTAGCTGTGCTGTATGATTTTTATGTGAAATTGATTCTATACAACTGTAACTAATAGGATTTTCCTGGAAACAATCAGAACATCTTGTACCAATGTTTACAATAAATATATAAGAAGAAATTGATAGCTATCTAACAGTTTCCAGGAAGATGTGAATTAATGCAAAGCCAGCCTCTGAATGTTTTTCAGAGGGAAAGATTGGGTTTTATTTTATTTGTATTGAAACTTGTCATGTTATTTCAATTCCCTTGACATTTTTTCGTACTTCAGAGACTTTGGTTTCTACTTAATATGCATCCTTCGAACATGCTGGTCTTACGTGGTGCCTGGAAAATGTTAATTGTACAATCCTGAGTTTAACCCCTCCTTCAAGTACTTTGTAAAAATACAGCTGTTAATAACGTTTATTTGGCTTCAATTTAGATATGAAAAAAATCCATTTCAGGAGGTTACTGAAAAAGGTTTCTACTTAATATGTGTTCCCCTCATATTAAGAGCAATGGCATGTGCTGTAAAGAATAAAAACCACAACACACAGACATCAGTCCTCATGGGCTAATGGAAATCTAGACCTGATTAAAAACCCATTTCAGGACTTTTTTATTGCAGGGGTGGGTTTGATAGCTGTCAGTGTACAGGAAAATAGCACATCTGGAATCTTACTGTGTACTTGTGCTGGCTGGTATAACTCAACCTGTGTGTCAGATATTTTTTTTTAATAGCTAAGATTTATTTGGTTTCTATTAATTTTTTAAAAGTCTTTGGTAAGTATGCTTATTAAGTACTAAATTTTTACCCTCCACAAATTAAAAGCTATATTTTAGTAGTGATCAGTTTCCTTTTGAGAAAAGTAAGAAAGCCAGAAATACACGTTAGTAATGTGGAGATTTAAGTTATTTGATTACAAACGTACCCCAGTGGGTTCTTAGGGATGACTATTTTGCAGTTTGTTTAATGAAAGTTGCATTTTTCTTGTGACTTTTCTATCTAGTTCTGGGAAGTCTAAAATGAGACATAAAACAAGTAGCAGACTGTGACTGACTATAATATCAAGAGTTTATTTTCCCATTAGGACAGTGTATACGCCTAGGAAATTGTAAATATAGTTTAAAAAACACTCAGATTTGCTTGTAAAATATGAAACTTCCATAAAGAAGAGGCTTTTTTCCTAAGCAATGTCCTGGAGAAAAAGGATGTCAGCTACAGATTGAGAACTCCAGTGTTGTTTTGGTTTCAGATCTAACACAAATTTTAATGAAATATGTATATTTATAATCATCCTTAAGTTAAAAGCAAGAAAAGAGCAATAAAAGTCCTTAGTCTCCCACATCCTTAGATTTATTATCTAGTTAAATTTTTAATAGTGTAGTTTCATAACTTTTCTGTTTTAATTCCTCTAGAGATTTGTACAGCTGAAATATTCAATATATTTTTGTATATTCAAATCATGGTCTAAAATCAATAATGACCTGGATGTTGCCTGTCTTGGACAGTCCTAAAAATCTCCAAAGATTGAACTATGCATATGAGTTATTAATGTTTTGGCTGATTTACTCAATAGTGTCATTTTAGTCCTTTCAGCTCTTTCAGGTTAGAGTAACCAGGTGAAACTGTAAGTCTTCAATGGGAAAAGAGCCAAAAGGGGATAAATTCTAATCGCATTCTATTATCTTCAAGATGGAAGCGTTTTTGAAGCAAATTATATACTGCTTTTTCAATTTAGATACAGTATAGATGGACACATATTTAAATGTTATTCCAGTCTTAAAATGACTGGTTATAAAAGCCATGACAAAGGACCTCTAGAATGTCACTACAAAGTGACCAGAAAAGTTCAGCCAATTCATTTGGCTGAGGTGGAGAGAAAAAGTACGCCTTTCTGGGCTAGAGTCACCCACTGGAACAATTGTCCATCAAGTAGTCCTAATCTTGATGCAGCAGTGTGTCTGTCAACTTTATCTGGGCCAAAATCAAATCAAATACCTGCACATGAGCTATTTGGGAATTTTGTGGGATACCATATTATTTGCCCCCAAATATACCAGTCTTTCCAATTTCTTAAAGGCTTTAGAGCAGAATGCAGTAGTGACTTCTCAGACCACTTCCTCCAAGCTCAAGATCGGTGCATCCCTTAGAGCAAGAAATCGGCCAAGGGATGCAGGAGGCCTGCCTGGCTAAGCAGGGAGCTTCTCAACAAGCTCAAATGGAAAAAGGAAGTTTATACTAAGTGGAAGAATGGCCTAATCCCTTGGGAGGTCTATAAGAATGCCGCCAGAGCGTGCAGGGATGAAACGAGGAAAGCCAAGGCTGCCTTAGAACTCAGCCTGGCAAGGTATGTCAAGCTCAACAGGAAGGGCTTCTTCAAGTACATTGGAGGAAAAAGGAAGACCAGAGAAGCTGTGGGACCACTGTTGACTGACACAGGAGCCATGGTGACGGAGGATGCGGAGAAGGCGGAGTTATTGAATGCCTTCTTTGCCTCCGTCTTTACTACTCAGCCCAGCCCTCAAGAGCCCCAGGCC
>VXBO01007329.1:152386-200736 GCA_013400135.1 Rhinoptilus africanus
CCTATGAAGATAGACTAAGGGAATTAGGTCTCTTTAGCCTGGAAAAGAGGCGTCTGAGGGGGGACCTAATTAACACTTATAAATACTTGAAGGGTGGGTGTCAGGAGGATGGGGCCAGGCTCTTTTCAGTGGTGCCCAGTGATAGGACAAGAGGTAATGGGCAGAAACTTGAGCACAGGAAGTTCCACCTAAACATGAGGAGGAACTTCTTTACCTTGAGGGTGGCAGAGCACTGGAACAGGCTGCCCAGGGAGGGGGTGGAGTCTCCGTCTCTGGAGACATTCAAAACCCGCCTGGACGCGTTCCTGTGCAACCTGCTCTAAGGTGGCCCTGCTCTGGCAGGGGGGTTGGACTAGATGATCTACTAAGGTCCCTTCCAACCCTAGGATTCTATGATTCTATGATTCTATGATAATTGTCTGTATTTTACAAAATGTACCACGTGCATTTCCTTAGGAAATATTATGCCTGAGAAGTAAACTGTACTTGTCAAAATAAATGAGCAAAACATATGTCATGAAACAAAAGCCTGGCTTTTGGGTTTGTTACTAAATAAGTATTTTCAGAAACAGGTTTTAGACTGCTGTGATTTCATGGGTGATCAGTGGGAGATATTCTGGGCATTTATTTTTTTTTAAGAGAAATTGAACAATCCGGGCTCTTGCCTTGTGTTCCTACCTTCTTTCATTGATTAGTCTTCCGAGGTGTAAAAACGTTGATAAGCAAAGTCTGCTTTTTCAGACAAGATCCACCACATGTCCACATTTTAGCCCTCTAATCAAACTGAACAGAGTATGAAGTTCCTGACAGGACTGTGGACCTGCAAGGACAGGAGTCTGCAGTTAGAAATTATTGGAAGGTACCATTTTTTTTCAGTCTTGTGTAGCATGGGACTTCTCTACTGTTTTTTGGCAAGTAACAATTTGTAGTAGAGTTTTGTGTTGTTTTGTTGCAGCGGATCCACCCAGAGTCAGTGTTTCCATTTTTATTCTCAAAATAAGCTTAAACAGTAGGAGGTGTGGTTGACAGGACTTTCTTGAGGCATGGGTCCCAGTTAATGGGCCAAGGTTTGTGTTTCAAAGAGCTGCTGCTCTAACGCTGGGTCTGTTGGACAGTTGTGCTTCTCTGGGCAAGGGCAGCCACTTCCAAAATGAGCCAGTGTTGCTCCACAGACCACAGTGAGTAGCTGTCGTCAACACAGCCCTACTAGGTTTCTGTGGTGTAGGTCTGGCAATGCCTGGGACCAATGAGTAGATGCTGGTGTGGAAGAGGTGATCTGACCCTGGTAATCCAGTGGGAAATATGGAGTCACCCTGCTCTTGTGCGGCACCACGCTCCCAAACACTGTGCATAGAGCCTCTGCACTCAGCAGGAGTTTCAGTAGAAACCTTATGCTGGGTGTGACCTGTACTACTGGTGAGTGTCACGCAGCGGGCCACTGGGTCATGAATAGATCAGAACTGTGTTGTTTATGGTGGGAGTTATAATTCTGTGGTGAATGAGGAGAAGTCATTCCTTTTAGATGCTTGCAGAGCACCCCCACAGGACTGCAGCTCTGGTGTAGGTTCCTGGGTTTCAAGAGAGACAACAGATCCTAACAATGACCTCTTAGCCATTTCTGACAACTATTCTCACAAAAGCTTATTTTTTTAGAAAGACATTTGGTTTTGCAATTAATCTTCAAGTGACAGGGAATATATTATGTCCTCAAATAGACTTAGTGCTAATTTACCTCCCTAGTAAAAATGCACATTATTTTTAGTCTGATTTTTGTCTGCTCTAACCATTGGACTTTCATATCCCTGTCTACAAGTTTAAAGTAAACTTGATGATTTATAAGATGAGAAATATTTTTGGCATGGATGAGAGTATAAACTATGATCATGTCAAGCATTCAAATTACCTTAGATAAGTTTGAATCTCTACAGTCTTTCAGGAAAAGACAGGTTTTCCAGCCACAGACCCATCCCTCTAACCCTTTTCTGAACTGTTCCCAGTTTCTGAACATACCTTTTAAGTAAAAGTCTGCAAGAGAGCTTAAGCTCAGAGGTGCAGCAAACCTTGTCCCATGGTCTTTTAGTACTCATTGTAGTTTACCCTGTGATCCTAAGATGCCCCAGAGTATAAAACTTTCCTTTAAAAAAAAGGCGAGCTTTATAAACCTTACAGAGCTCTCTTTCAGGCCGGTAATTCTCATCATTACAGCTGTCACACCATATTAACTGCTGTCAGTGTTTTCTGTTAAGATGATGAAGCAAAACAATGTCTGCAATTGTTAATGTCATCCTGGGTACAAAATGTCTCATGTTTCATAGCAGACCCTAAAATAGAGAGAAGTAAACTGGCAACCCTAAAAAACCACGAGCAGAAAGTTGCTGCCTAGTGACAGTAAAATGAGAGAGGACATAAGGATGATAAATGGGAGTCTATGTGAGGGACACCTCAGGACACAGCTATGGAAAGCTCTTGGGTGGGATGGGATTTTCCTGTGTCGCCACATGGAAAGTTTGGTTGCAAATGACAGAACTGCAACGGCTGCTTGGCAAAATACAGTTGAAAGAATTGTAGAATCATAAAATTGCCTAGGTTGGGAGGGACCGTTCAGATCGTTCAGTCCAACCATCAACTTGACTCTGACAAAAACCCTCACTATATGTCTAAGCAGTATGTCTACCCATCTTTTAAATACCTCCAGGGATGGTGACTCAAGCACTTCTTGGGGCACCCTGTTCCAATGCTTGATAAGCCTTCCAGTGTAAAAAATTTTTCCTAATATCCGGTCTAAACCTCCCCTGGCACAACTTGAGGCTGTTTCCTCTTGTCCTATCACCTGTTGCTTGAGAGAAGAGACTGACCCCCATCTCTCTACAACCTCATTTCAGGTAGTTGTGGAGAGCAATAAGGTCTCCCCTCAACCTCCTCTTCTCCAGGCTAAACAAGCCCAGTTCCCTCAGCTGCTCCTCACAAGATTTATTCTCCAGACCCCTCACCAGCTTTGTTGCCCTCCTCTGGACCAGCTCTGGCACCTCAATGTCTTTTTTGTGGTGAGGGGCCCAAAACTGGACACAGTACTTGATGTGGGGCCTCAGTAGTGCTGACTACAGGGGGATGATCACTGCCCTAGTCCTACTCAACACACTGTTCTTGATAAAGGCCAGGATGCTGTTGGCCTTCTTGGCCACCTCGGCACACTGCTGGCTCATATTCAGCCAGCAGTTCAACCTCTTCTTGTATGAACCAGTGTTTCTGCTTCTGCAAATGGTCTAGGAAGTCCCACAACAGCTACATCTGTCAGTAGATTGGCCAGAACCTATCAGACATAAGGCATTGGCTCGTTGGTGTTAGCTCTGATCATGTTTGAAAGGGGTTTTTTTGTTGGTTTCTTTTAGCATTCACAGTAGCTCCTACTATTGCACATCTTTATTACAATTTATATTCTGTAGAAAATTCACATTTGTTATTCATGGGGAAAGACCTTTTTTTTTGTCTGCTTGGAGTAAGGGAGCTTTCCAGCCATGGACCTCAGAACACTTAGGAAACAGGAGTTGGTGCAAAATGCCTTGAGGGTTTTAACCCAACCTGAACTGCAGGTCTCTCTGGGTAAAGGATATTGCTTCATGAATGGACCATATCTGGCAAGGAGGTCTAGTGACACTGCTGAACAATAAAAGCAAAGTCTTCTGCTCCTGTCAGATTTCAGGACACTGAACTTTAGCTCCAGTTAAAGATTATTTTAATAACCTAGTATTTTGTCTTCTGTGGTTGCTAGTCCTGGTCACTTATTTCTTTAGCTTCATTACTTCTTCAAATCCCACGCTCCTTTGGCTTTCCCAGGTCTTCACACTCAACTATAGCTACAGCTGGAATTATCGGTGTAAATGCCAGTGGAAAAGGATGAGTGAATTCAAAATGGCTTTTCTATAATTTTGTTGCTACTAAGGTGAATCTTCTATAATAAAAAAAAAAAAAAAAAAAGGAATGCCCTATCTAAACTAAATCCAATTTAGCTTTTATGCTGGTGGGGATGGTCTCTGCTTGCAAGCAAATGCACAGACTTCCTGCCAGAAGGGGGTAATTATACAAATGCCTCTAATAAGCAGTAGAATTTGTTTCATTGAGTAGAGATTTTAAAGCTGAAACAAATGATAGACTTTCTTCCAGAAAATATCAGTTTGTGACTTTCAAAGCTGGAAAATATTATCCCTAGTTTATAAACTGGGAAACGAAGTGCGGAGATGATTATGTGATTTGCCAAAGATTTCAGAGACACTGTGGAAGAGTGTGACAACATTTCCAAGGCGAAATGATACCTCTAATGTATGTAGAGTTGGCTTAGCTCCTCATTGCCTAGCAGAGTCCTACACTTCTCCACTTTATGGCTGTGAAAAAACACCTAATCAAAGTGGTAGCATTTTTTGTGTATTCACTTTTCATAGGTGCAAATGAAAACACCAGATGGAAGACAAAATTTAGCTGACTGTGGATATTTTAATAGCTATATCAATATGAAGCATTCTTTTTCTTTACTCTGTTCGTATTCAACAAGGACATAGATCTACTACTACTACTTCCCTTAACTGAAAGGGTCACTGAAATAGTTCAGATGATGGTGCTTTTTTAACCAACCTAAGAGAATTAACTGCACTAAAATGCTTCCTGACTTGTGTTACCACAAAAATTGTAAAAAGAGTTTTACAAGCTGTTGTGCTTTAGTGCAAAGCAAACACACTAAAAACATTTAATGAGCCTTGCTTCTTGCATCTTCCCGTTAATTTATGTAATTTAGTCCTATAAAAGAATCAAGAGCTGTTTGTTTGGAGCCGCTTAAGCTGTTTATTAATAGTTGTTGGTCATGCTGTACTTGTAACGTGAGCCTAGATAGGAACTCACAGTTGCAACAGTTCTATGATATCAACAGAAGTTAACTTTGCATTTGCTTAAACTTGTAGGAAATAAACCAGATATGACACAGTAGAATGCAGATAGATTTTTTTTTTTTTTTTCCCCTACCAGGAATTTGATATTCCAGTGCTGTGCATCCTCAGACCCTGAGCCTAAGGGACCTCACACCTCCACTGTGCCTTTCAAAGCTGGTGTGGAAGCTACCACGCAGGCTATGGAGAGGTGCCTCTGGTCCTGCAAAAGAGGCAGCACCACATGTTGGGAAGCACCGTGTCACGCCAGAAGGTTCAAAGGCCCTCTTAGGAAAACAACCCAGAACTGTAAAGGGATGGCACAGATGACCTCAGAGATCATCTCCCTTTTTGTTTCCAGGGCTGGCTGGTTCAGGGCAGCGCTGGTTCCAATTATAGCTAGAGCACAGCTGCAAAATTCCAATGGCACCCACATCTTAGGCACAGCTTTACTGCCTTTCTTCCTGTATCACTGGGCTGATATGCAGTATATGCAACTGATTTGGCAGATATATAGATTCAAGAATAACTTGGCATCATCTGTACATGTTATTGGCATTTTTTCAAACCTTTCCATTCGTGTGGATCTCAAAGCTGGTCTCGCTTCATTTGTAAATGCAGTTACTTGCTTAAGTCATGCGTGATGCCCTGTAATAAAGTTATTTCTCCAGTAAGCTCAGACCTGTTGGACAACTTCGTGCTGGAACTAATTATGCTTCCTGACATCCACTGAGGAGTGACTCATAATTTGCATATGCTTGCTGTGTATCGTAATTCCTGAACTGCCAATTGAACTCATTCTGTGTAATCACATTGTATAGTAATGTGGTTTTTCATAACTCATGTAAATTGTGCGTTTTATCATCTATGGTTTCTTTGTGTTGGAATGTTTGACTGTGTTGGTTTTTTATATCTCAGATACAAACGAAAGCCAAAAGCTCACTAAGTAAGACTTTATGAATAATGCTGGAATTTTTCTACTATGGCGGTTTAAAAATACATGAAAAGGAACAATGTATTTTATGTTTTATGTTTTGAAATTCTGCTCCAGGGGAGGAGAAAAATTATGAAATAGGAGAGAAAGAAAATGGTTGGTGATGAGAGAAAGGTGAAGATGAGAGACGTGAAAGAGACTGGGGCAGCACTTTCTTTTCTCTTAGCCCCCTGCACAAGGCTCACACCCAGTTGTACACACTACAGTGTGTGTACATACCTTTGGTATGTTAGTGGGGGGATGGGGGGGGGGAAGTGGTGTATAAATTTCAAGCTGGCTTTCTGCGCGGTGCCAGTTTCACCACTGTTCTTCTCTCTCCTTTACTGTCCTCAGCATCACTGATGTCAGCTAGAATTTATTTTGATAATTCTGCTTTCTTCTGTTATGAATGACCAGGCTGGGCTCAGTTCAGGCTGGAATATTAGGTAGCAGCTGGATACGTGAAACTAAGTTTAATCATGGCACAATGATTTCTGGTAGCCAAGATGTACTAGGAAAAGAATGCTGTCCCTACAGTGAGGTTAAATAGGTCTGCAGGTGATATTGCTGGAGCAATAACACACCCTCTAATTCACTGAGTGTAGCTTGTGATAAGAATGTGATGTGCCAGCTGGATAGGGTCCTGCTAGGAATGACTATAAACCTTTTTATTAAACATGATTCTGCTTGTCTGTACTTCCCTCTCCCCTCCGCTAGTTCTCTGAATTGCAATTTCTATCCTCTTTTTTTATATGATAGGAAAAATAACCCAGATGAAAGCTTTCATTCTTTGCCTTATGAATCTCCTTCCTCAGACCCCCTAAAAGGGAAATTGTTCCTGGAAAGTCTGGACAGTTCCTTTATTTTCCTTTAATACTTGCAAACACTAAACCACTGCCTCGGAAGAGATATTTGTATTTGCCATACGCTGCTCGGTGATTTTTTTCTTTTATGAGTTTTCCCTGTCTCCTTCCCCTGTCTTCTAGGGCACAGCTTGTGGAAATATGTCACATTTCTGTGGTGCAGCAGAGTGGGAGGCAGCAAATCTGGATCTTATTACCAATTTGGCCATAGTCTTCCTGTGTGAACATTGGTAAGTTATTTATTTCTGCACTGATAATACAGTGATGTTAATCACTTACTTCACGGGGCAAGGGTGGCCAATCCGTAACATGCTTGAAATGTTTAAGTGGTTCAGATGGGACTCCCAAAGCAGGTCTCTGTCCTGTGTTTGGCTAGCATGGAGACTTCTGGGCAACCTGAAGGTCCTCTGTGGGACAGAGTAAGTGGCCACGGCTGCTAATGCTGATACCACCCAGATGCCCTGGGATTCAGCTGCAAGGCAGCCCAGACCTGCTCTTCAACAGGTCCTCATGTGACTCGTCCCCACATCCTACCCTGTTGAGATTTTTGATACAAAACATGTAGGATTAGCAGGGTTGGATATTTTTGTTAGGTGAAAATAAAAGGAAAGGAAAACAGGCTGAGGTCTGATGAGCGGAATATCAGGACCACAGCAAAGAGGACTGTGAGAGAGCAAGTGGTCCCTGCCCTGACAGATGCAGGTTTATTCCATGCTTTAAAAAGTGCCAGTGATGGACCAAGCTGGTACCAAAATATTAGGGTTAGTTCATATTATAATGTACTTTTCAGCCATCTTCTTGTTCATCAAGGTAAACAAACTGCATGGGTTAAGGAGTGCATTCCTCCCCACACGTGTCAAAAATCTCTGGTTTGCTCTGTTTGCTCAGTTCCCCTGATCCTATAAATTACGCAAACTGTGTTAGTCTTGGACTTACACCACCTTATTTTCCCACTTGTTGCATGGCTTGGCAATGGCAAAAGAGACATATTTTTCCTCTCCTTCCTTCTTTTTGTCTTTCTGTTGAGCATTTTATTTATCTGGGTCTGTAAAATGAAAGCATTGTCAGTTTGGCACAACACTTCATGCTTTATTTGATAGTGAGAACCACTTATACCGTAGCGTAAAGGTAGATTAAAAGACAAGGTAACCCACTCCTTCAAGTACAATTCAGGAAGACAATGGCCCACAATTAGCACTGGCAGGGGTTAAGAACAGAACTGGCAAAACTTCACATTTTTCCCATAGAAACGGGACCAAAAGAGCAAGGAACCTCCAGGCTCACAGACAGCAGCTGAGTGTTGGGTTTGGATTTGCACGCCATGCAAAGCTGATGACACAGTGTAGGAAAAAGGAAGAGGAGGGATTACCTCTTGGTAATCAAGCTATTCCCCGATCCCTTCTGGTTTAGATCCCCATCCAGCAAAAGCTCCTGGATGGTCTTTGTATACTTAAATAGTTCCACTGAGGCAGGTGTGATTTCAGGGTGCTGCCCAATTAATCTTACTTAAAATCATGACTGAAGATTCAGTTACTTCCAGGTCTGGGTCTTTGCTGACAATTTATGGATCATTTAGAAAAAATGCATCTTCTCATGGCAATCAAGATACCAGGAGGAAGCCATAATATGGAAAATGGACATGTTTTTCCCCAAATTGTCTAAAATTAAAGATTAAGAGTCTGATTTTTAGTTTCCCACTGCTAAGTCTTCCTTCATGAGAAAAAAATTCACAGAGTACATTTGACCAACTTCTGAACAAACAAAATTGGAACAACCTGTTTTGCTAAGTTATGTTAATAAACACTTGCTGAGTATCTTTAATTTGTTAAATTCTCCATGCTCCTTGCTAAATATGTGGAAAAGAAAAATTACACAAATGTTATTCTGTTTTAAATGCAGCCTTATCCATTTTGTGGCCTTGCTCATGAATTCTAATCTCTCACATTTGGAGATGTTTCCCTTAATGCTGAACTACACTGAAGATTAAAGGTTTTTTTGGAGGTGCAGGGATATATGAACAAGTTCAAAGGCCTTGAAATTGCATTAATTGATAGGGTGTAGCTGGTTTACCAGAGTTACCAAAACAAAACTTCTACACAAGCATAACATGAAATTGAATCCATTCATTTTGGTCTCCAGGGTAAAATTGAATCAGCTTCCAGAATTTAGCTATGCTTGATATCTGCATGTAACACAAGATAGTCTGGAAAAAGCTTGCCAGGGCTTTTTTGTCTTCTCTTCCTCGATATACCAGGACCTGCAAATCGACGGGAGCAATATAATGTGAATATGGGGGTAAGTGATGGGAGTTTAATGGAAAAATCATGGCAATGAAGGTGTTTTTGTTCTGCTGAAAATCACCTTAACTCCTCATGCAAGACTTCTGCTTTTGTGACTAGCTTTGTAGAGTTTCATAGTTGGAAACATGATATTGTCTGTGTCCTTCGTGGATGAGAGACCCGGTACGACATGCTCGCATTCTATCGATTTTCCAGATCCGACAATGCTAATATTTTTCATATGCAATCATACTGGTGTTTACATTATTTGGGGATTTGAAGTCTGTTTTGATGCTTTATGAAGTCTGACATTGCTTGAATAAACAAATTCTTAATAATTGATTAAAAAGCATAGTTGTACCACTTAATCTGTCTGTGCGGAGAGAGGCATTTTTCCTCTGGGACAGGAATAACCCAGCATTTAGTTAATCAAGTTTTAAAAGCTGTGAATTTAAGCTCTTTGGGATATATACATTACCAATTGCAGGAAGTTGGGAAATAAAAGGAACTTTTCAAATAAAAAGATGTCAATTTAATAGCAAAGGAGCTGGAAACAGATGTTTCACGCAAAACATAAGAGTTGTGTCATTCCTTTAGGTTTTCAAAGTCACTTCTTGTCAGATGCATTGGTTAAGAGAGAAAATTAATGAGCTGTGTTAAGTTTTATTACACAATCTTCTGATGTGGGAAAGCTTCCCTCCAGGAACAGCTCTGTGCATGGCTTAACTGATTTAGGCATGCCTGCTGCAGTATTCTCCAGAATGTGTTGGAGATCAAAGTAGGGGGAGTTGTTCAGGTTTTATGGCAAGGTAATTAAAAAAATATGGGGTTTATTACATATAAATCATACTTGCATAAATTTGCTGGCAAAATAAAATCAAATAAACACGTTTAAAAAATGAGATCAGGAAAACATTCAGCCACATTTCTTACCGTTACAGATGCAAAGCTCTACCCTGAAGTCTACACAGTTGACCTCTTTCTTCCACTGCAGAGAATTTGGCCCAGTTCCATTTTACCAGTGTTTTCATTTACATAAAAGAAAAAGAAAAAAAGAAGAAGAAAAAAGGCATACTGAGCTCTCCTATCTTGTGACAAGATGGGCCCTTTGCACCAGGTACAAGACACAGAGAAGCGGTCCCAGGGAGAGCAGTGGCAAGACTTCCCTTGGTTTCTGAGGTCATTTCATCTGTAAGTTTATTCTCCTAGAAGTAGACTCGTGTGCCTGAGCATTTTTATCTTTTCAATGCAAATGTGAATATTATACAAAACAAGCCACAAGAGCAGACCTTGTTCCTGCTATTGTTCCAGTGCGGACTGTAAGCAAAGAGCAGGTTTGGACCAACAGCTTCTGGAAAAGGGGGTAAAAAAAAGCCCTAGAAAACTGCAAAGACTTTCTGTGCTCAGGTACACAGAACTTCTGAGGGGAGTGCATACGAGCTGAGGAAAGGCCATAGCTCATCCTTTCTGGCCGCATATGGGAGAAATGGATGCATGTGCTATGCTCCAAATAAGGGCTCAGAAATCCCAGTCTAGAAGGACGGAGAGATGATCCAGTTGTAAATGTTGGAGGCCTGATCGCAAAACGCAGAAAATGTTTCTCTCTGGGTGGGAGAGAAATGAAGAGTATTGTGAAACTTCTGTTTAATCAGAGGAAAGCTTCCACATTTCTGTCACATAAATATGCAGAAAGGATAAGCTTATAGCTTCAGCTGTCCTGAATGCAGCGATACCATATGATGACAGAACACACATGCACATGCCTGTCTAAACATATACACAGTTGTAGCCAAAACGTATAACACTGTCAGGACTGAGCTTTCTCACTCTAGGGATGTGCATATGCCCTCTTTGGTCTAATTGGGTTTATGACTACATGTGCATGCATATGCAGGAGATATAAAATACAAGTACAGTAGCTTTTGATGTGAAATAACATTTATTTTCTTGTACCAACTACAGGTCCCCGAGAGAGTACATGTAAAGTTCACACTGGAAGCTGCACAACTGAAGGACTAGCAATAGAGTAAGCAGAACACACTCGGCTGTCATTTTATCAGTCTTCTCTGCTGCAGTCCTACTGTGCATGGAAGAGGGGCTATTGACTGGCAACTCCGTGCGGATGAAACAGTAAGATTTGGACAATTAAAACCTACGTGAAGTATCAGGTGAAAATTCCCCTGTGCTTTGGTCTTCTGGGTGATGAAATAATTTCCTGAAGGAACTGAGGAAATCATCCTATGATGGTAATTTTTTTAAAGGTACTTGACTGTGAAATATAGAATCATAGGATAATTTGGGTTGGAAGGGACCTTTAAAAGCCAACTGGTCCAACTCCCCTGCAATAAGCAGAGACATCTTCAACTAGATCAGGTTGCTCAGAGCCTCGGCCAACCTGACCTTGGATGTTTCTGGGGATGGGGCATCTGCCTCCTCTTTGGGCAACCTGTTCCACCGTTATTGTCCATCTTAACCTTGTTTGGCATGGCAGGTCTCTTCCACTTCTAACCTTTTTCAAAGAATCAATAGATGCTGTGTCTAATAATGATAACGAGTATATATTAAAGATATATTATCTGAAGCTGGAAGTGTAAGGCTGGATCTGAAAGTATTGCAAAAAGTAGTTGTATTTGCACGCTTCCTGAATATGCACTGCTGTTAATCATGCGTGTGCAATCTTGAAGACAAGGACCAGAAAACTCATTGAGACTTTGAAACAACAATAATGTAAAGCCCATTGCAAGATTTAATATAAAATCTGAACAGTAAAGAATTCTGTGATGTATCTGGTTCTTGTTTGATGTGCTTCTACTGCCACAGTTAATATAGTGTTTGCAGTGCACACATAAAGCAGATACACCCAGATTCCTCTCTAAAAGAGTTAAATTATTTTATAGCCATGTATGCTGTCTTTCCTGTTATTTTTTACCCACAATTTCTGTAGTCTGTATTTAGTTTATGTAAGTTCTTCTTAACAGCTTTCAACAAATTTTCCTGTAGAATAATGGTAGAGGTAGATGGTTATAAAAAAGGTTATAAAGATTCTTCTAAGAAATTTCTAAGCTTGGGGGGGAGTCCCTCTTTGTTGGTAATTACCAAAGTCTATGAGAAAAATAATCTTCAAATGAGGTATTCGAAGACATAGTTTTCTATTCTCAGGCACTGGTGACTGTGTATTTCACTACAGCAGAATAAAAGTCACCCTCCTCCACAACATCAGTCAAAGCCTTCAGAATATTTCAGCCCTCAAAGTAGAATTGAAGTCGTATCTAAGTTTTCCTAAAGGTTGGTGCCAGCCCCTCAGACATAAGGTTCAATTTCAACCTTCTTTCTTTTACACGCTTGCAAACATCAGTGAGCTGATGGTTTTCCTGGTTTTGCTGCAGACGTGCTGCATGCATGTGTGAGTGTTTTCTGCAAGATCTGCAGAAAGACAGGAACTTACAAAGCCTGTTGTACAAGCTTTAATAATGTCCGGCCAAGGTCAGTCTGTCCTGAGTATCCAGGATGCTTTGAGCAATAGCCCCATTAATATCTTAGTCTTTGTGTCCAGTAGGAAGCTTTTACTGGCTTATTTGTGGCTCTCAGTGTCTGCAAGCCTCAGGAACAAGGTTGTTGAGAAGTTCATTTATGTTTGGGTTGGTTGGTGCATATGTGCTCCACAGTTGCATCCTGAAGTGCTTTGTTTCATAACTAGTGTGCTGATGCTTGTTCTACTACCACTGCTACTGCTGGCTGTTTCTCGCCTTCCTGGTTCTCTTGCTGGCTTCCTGCTACACTGTGTAGGAAAAAAGAGGCAGTATGTTGGGGATAACCACTGTCAAACTCTCTGCTCTGCTGAAGGGACTAAGGAGAGACAAGGGGAGAATATGGACTGGCAATCTGTTGACAATTTGTGCCTCTCCAGTGCTTCTTGGAAGGAAGATGCTGAGTCTTAGCACAGAGTAGGAGTTCCTTGCTCCTCTCTGCTGCTCTGTGCTTGCTTTTCCAAGCACAGTGGAGTGCTTCAGGACCATGCAGCAACCAGTAATGGTCAGTGTGCCATACACAGCCTGCTGCTCTCCTTCATCAGGGAGAGCCCTGGGGAGAGGCCAGGAGGCAGTGGGTGGCCTTGGCATGAAGCCCCTGAGGTGCCTGCATGCTGGTGGAGCCCCAGCAGATAGAAGCACAGAGCCGCCTTCCCAAAATCAACATGAATCCTCGCTGCAGTTGGGTTAAAGTCAAGGGCTGGACAAAGCTGACTCTAAGCAGTTAGCTACTTAACATCCTTGTTTCACCCTTGTAAAATGGCATTGTCACTGAGAAATGCCTTGAAATGCTTATCTAGAACCTGCTTTAAAAATTGGAACATCATTATTATTATTATGAGGTTACTCTGGAACTAGAAAAAAATTTACCCTGGACTTTTCTTCATATATGTTTATGCCTAGAAGGCAGCCTATGTGGGCCTGTATCTAGACAGACTCATGGGCACAGTGTTTCTTAAGGCATAAATCATTTTAGAGGCTCACTAGGTTTGCTTCAGACAGTTCCATCTTCTCTCTTTGGAAGAGGCTGTGTTATCAGCTCAACTGCAGCCATTAAACCATTTGTGGCTAGAATCTTCTGTCTGTGTGCTAACGTCAGTGTTGGTAGGAGAATGATCACCAGAGGTGACATGGATATCACTGCTATCAGGGCTGGTGCTGTAGAGATAACTGCAATTTCTGGTGTGACTATGCAAAGGCACAGAGTCTGCTCTCCTACACATCATGGTGTTCTCAAGAGTTAGAACACAACAGTAGTTTATGGAAACCAAAGAGAAAATAAATTTAACAGATGATCCTAAATATTTTCAGTGGGATGAGTTAGTTTCCCACTCAAATTATAACATGCTTGCGTATTCACTTCCCTCTCTTGTGACACCATTGCCAGTTATTCATTTCTCTTGTGTCTTTAATGAGTAGCCTTCATTCAGTTATTACATAATCACATAATAATTTACCTTTTACATACACATTTACAAAACACTAATGCAATGGGAGTTTAAGGGCAAAGTCCAACCCAACAAGGGGTGAATCAACACACTGAAAGTCGAAAAGTGGCCACAAGATGTGCTTTCAAAACATGATGGTCCTCGGTCAAAAGGAGGAATTTCAGTTCTTTGCAATTAACCCTACGCTGGTAATCCTTCTGCAAGAAGGCATACACATCTGTTTGTCCTTCCATGCAGCGTGCGCTGTGGCAGAATAAAAATCAGAAGCAGAGCTAGTTGCCCTTCCAGGAATTCCCAGATCAAATGTAAGGTTATAATCTTGGCATCTAGACTGTTTGAAGATGGCACAAATAATAACAGAGAACAAAACCTAACCCAATTGTCCCTAAATTCCAGTACAGAAATTACAGTTAAATCTCCCTTGATACACTTCAAAGCCGGCTTGTGTTGTTTTCCGTGCATGTTCCTTAGGTTCACTGTAGGTAAGTGACTGCTTTTCAGCTTTGAACTAATTACCATTCCTGAAAGCATTTTCCAAACCACAACGGCTTTATGGGCCAGCTTCTGTTCTCAGTGAATTACAGGAGTTCTGCTGGTGACTTCAGTGAGAGCAAGAGCAGCGTTAATGAAGTAGTACCATAAAAAGAAAAAAGTGGGAAAAAAGAGGTAAACTACTTTACCAGTACTTTGAGGTTAGAGTTAGAAGATGGCTATACTCGTTACAGTAAAATGATTCATTCTACAGCTTCTTCTTTAAAATGGAAGTACAACACTGGCTTATTATGCACATCCTGACCTCTGCCTGTGTACATACTCTCACTGCATATTCTGATTTTGGCAGGAAGCAAATATCGGAGTCTTTTTTGCTTTGCATTTGCTACAGACAACTTTTTTTGGACTCCATGTGACAGATCATCTATTTCTCCCCTGCTGCTCTCAAAAGTTTTTATAATATCAGCCTTAAAAATCACATTTCTTTGGCAAATTTCTCCAGGATAAAGTCAGCCATAAAAGAAAGAAAAATGCCTTTAGGCTTACGAATTCTTCTTTCTCTCAAGCAGCAAAATGCTGTTATTTTGAGAAGTGTCTGTGTTCATTGTTTCTCTGAAATCTGAACTTTTTCCACTTGGATACAGTTAACTCCCTGAGAATCTCGCAGAAACGGTATTAGATGTTGATCTCTTCGCAGGAGAGCAGGGAGAAGCAGACAGCCAGGCCACATCGATCCGGGCTGCAGGACGTGTTTAGTGAAAAATCTATAGAGCTCAGCTTAGGGTGTCAGCTGTCAGTCTGCAGAGCATCTGTCAGAGGAGTATTTGCTTCACTGCCGCTGAATGTGAGTAATGCTTTCACAATATGGCAGTGCGATGCTATAGATTACAGTTGTAATGGAGCACATCCTGAACAGCTGAGCCCGCTCTCTCTCGCTCATTCAATAGCAAGAGTTGCCTCGCTATAAGAGCTTGGGGGATTATGTACTCCAAACAGCTGTCTATAGCACCATGGATTTATTTGGGCTAAATGAGAACTTGCTTTCTTTAGCTAAATCAAACTTTATCAGACAGTTTTACTGTTGGCAGTTAAAATAAAATGTGTTTGCTGAACAGTAAACACCTTGTTACTGTTAGGAAGGATTATATAAACAAAAGGCATACACAATGAAGTCTTATGCCAACTGACTTACTGTCAAAATAATATACTGCTGTTAGTGGAATTGTGCTCACTTGAAGGAAATTATAGGCCTAAAAACACATCTTGAATGACAAAGAAACCATTTTTCCACAAATAATCTTTAAAAAGTTTAATACACTGTGCCTTGTAGAAATGGTTTCAGAGACTGAGGATGCTGTATCCTCATAAAGGAAGGTTAGGAAAAACTGAGTGAATTGCCTATAATCTTCAAAGGTTTTCTGTATTTGCATAATGCACTGGATCAAGTAGATTTAGCATATTCCCCCCTACAAGATATGTGAAAGTTGGTTTTGTCCAACAAATAAAACCCTACAAACCTTCTCTTTCAAAATAGGGTACAGTGCTCTTCTTTCACTTACTAGGCTACGTAATCTGTGCAACTACAGAACATTCGTGAGCAACCAAATACATTTTACAATAAAATTGAGCTATTTATGCACTGCAAATCAGCTTCCTTTCACTCCTCAAGAAATTGAAAGTAAGGCAGATATTCTGTTTTATAATCGCAAGAAAAAAAGGCAGGTCCAAACCCATCAGAGTCACTGAAAGGAATAATGCTGACTAAGAGCTTCAGATTATTCTTCAGAGAGTTTGAAAATGAGTTTAATTTCTTTGTGTTAAAAACAGCAGTTCAGGAAAGCATAGGGCTGTTGCTATTTGCACTTTCTCGCTCCATTCTGAGTTTTACTGTGCAAAATGATTTGCATTTCTTTCTACAAATGTACCAAGCATTTATTTTAACAGACTACCTAACAGTTAAAACATCAGAATCCAGATGAAATGACCAAGAAATGTCTTCTGCTAGCAGAACCCACTATGTGACCATAATGTAGGCTGCAAAGAAAGACATCACCGTGAAGGTCAAGAGCTATAAGCTGAATTTGGGCTAATGAGTTCTGATACAAAGAACTTCTCAAGGATGACTTGAGGAAAGATTCATAAGTTTGAAAATTCTTGGGGAAAACTGTATAATCTATACAAGAGTATCTTGTAGAAGATCAGTTAAGCATTTATTGGTATAATTAGGCTTATTCATTACTACTTGTATGTATTGTACTTTGGAAAACTTATTTTTCTAGGAAGAGAACTCATTGGAAGGTTGCAAAGGGAAATTTTAATGATGCCTTATAAATTTTCCTTTAGCCAAAACTGGCTCCAGGTGAAATTAAGATGAAGCTTTCCACACGTTTCCCAACAGAATGTGTCTTCAATCCTTAACACTATGCCTGACCTTAGAAATGTTCCTTTTCTTTTCCACATTCTCAGTGAAAAGCTCATATAATATTATTCCGTGGACAACTATACCAATTTTATGGCAATTACTTTTTCCATTCCTTAGGGAAGCTTGAGGACCTAGTAATTATCCCTCTGTGCTGCTTGTCATGGCTGTGTAGCTGTGTGCAATAAAATTTAGATAGGTTCCTTAAATCCACCTTCTTACATCTTAAGAAAAGTCACAAGTGAAAAGATTTTCTATTTTATCTTTTAGTAACAGTTAGAAAAAGATATCTTGTTAATATATGTTGGTCCTGTAAATTTCAGGACAAGTCTTGTAACTTTAATTTTTTTGTATTAACTGGGAAGGGTGTTTAGGTGTCTTTCCATGGGAAATCAAGGATAAGATGACTTCACGAGGATTTGCTATTGGTCGTCTTTAGGTATGTATATAATTTATGCTGATACACAAGTGCTCTACCTTGGCTAATTAATTAGGGTCAAACCCATTACAGGTTCACACTGTTGACCTTTGACATAAACCTGAAGGATCAGGAAAGATGATAATCTGTTTTAATTATTTTCTAAATTCAGTTTTTCAAAAAATGCAGCTACAGACAGGGTATTTTACAGAGAACACGATACCTTAGAGTTTTGTTCTTCCTTCAAACCAGGCATTAAATGGCTTACCATTCAAAGAAAAGATCTGTCATTTATGAAACAGAATGCAAATTTGCACACTCTGCTTCTTTCTTGCATGTATCAAATTACTTTCTATGGCATGTGGTAGTAGAACAGAACTGTCACAAAGGAATATGCATAATTAAAATCAATTCTCCCATGCACTCACAAGCTCCAGTCAGAGGCAGTTAACATTTCCTGAGCAAGTTGCTCTGTAAGCAGTGTCCTAAGTGAGGCACAGTTGCCTTAAATTTTTATTTTCTTAGAATCATAGAATCGGTGAGGTTGGAAGGGACCTTTAAGATCATCAAGTCCAACCATTAACCCACCCTGACAAAACCCACTTCTAAACCATGTCCCTAAGTACCACATCTACCCTTTTCTTAAATGCCTGCAGGGATGTTGAATCCACCACCTCCCTGGGTGGACTCTTCTGTCCATTAAATGTCTTGCACTGTAAAAACTCCTGACGCACAGTGAGGAAGATATGTGCCACCACTATTTGGAGCTATTCATACCTCAACTGTCCAGTTAGTTCATCCATTCTCCTTGGCCAGGTGCCTGCTGCTACACAGAAGGTTTAATTGCAAAACTTGGACTGCCCTCTTGTTTGGACTATTGCACTGACCTAGCTACTGATTATCACTGTATTTCTAGAAACTTAGTTATCTCTGTGACCTGTAGTCCTTTGTCAAATGTGGTTGACATTTGGGAAAGATTTTAAAAGTTAGAAGGAGATCAAGTGTGTGATTGCATAGGCTTATTTCCTTAGGGAAGAGTAATACACAAATATATATATGTATTTGCAGTGATTTATCTGGTAACATATGTATCAAAGCTGTAGGTAATTTGAGATTTTGTGGTACGTATAAATGCTGCGTTCTGAGAGTAGCAAAGTGAATTGAAGTTACAAGTTGAAACACAAAGGAGCTTGAAAAATTCTTACCTTGGATCTGCTGCCAGAAACTTAAATTATGTTACCTCTAAAAATAAGAGCCCTGTCTTCCAGATGATGTGTGTTTGGCCTTTAAACAGGAATCAGACTCTTTTCTTTGTAAAAAAATCAATGGACACCTATACTCTGGCTACTATCTCTCATTATTCTCCACGGGAATTAGGCACACAGCCTAAAAACCCTTAGCGAAGCTCAACATTGCCTCCAGATAGCTGCTTTTCTGGACTTTTCTAGCCTGCATTTACTTTACTTTTAACTGTTGGTTAATTTAAAATTCTCTACAGGGCAGTTATCTGAGTCTCAGCCATCTTTCACTGCCTCACCAATGTCCTAGTGGTCCTTCCTCTTGGTCACCGTTAAAGCGAAAGTTTCACTTTTAATTGACCAAGTCAGTGGTTTGCAGCTGTTCTGGGTTTGTACCTCTGGCAAACAGAGAAACACCGTTTGCTGTACCATGTGTTTGGTTCAACTGAATCTTGTTCCTATACCTGCTGCTATAGTGCTGTCCCTCAGTAACAGCGCTGGATTCCTCCTGCAAAGCGGCCTTTTCTGTGTTTCACAGGTCTGGTGGTAAGGGCACTCACTGCTTCATCAGATGATCTTAGCCCACCATTGCTCTACCTGCAAAAACCACCACCAAGCCTTTGGTGAAAGCAGCAGTTGAACTTCCTTTCCTAGATCATAAAATCCACAATTATCAGTGCTCAGAACCTGGCTCCCTGAAACCAGCGCATCCTCTGGTTTCAGTAAGAACAATAATCAGGGACAGCAGAAAATTCAGTTAGGTCTGGTTCAGTTAGTTGGCTTGAGGTGTCTGCTTCCAAAAGGAGACTTTAGGAAGAAGGTGCCTGCTTGCACACAGACGGTCTCCCAGGGAAAGGACACAACTGTTAATCATCAGACAGAACATTTACAACAAAAGGGTATTTCAGGAAGACGTGCGATATGAAGTACATTTTCTTTCTGATAGACAGGCAAATTAAGACATATCAAAGACAGGTTATATGCTTTGAATGTTTAAAAGGGCCATAGCTCTTTAAATAACCGCCAGTGAGAATATGGGTTTGCATGTTTTCCGTAATGCACATTAGTTCTGACCCTCCTCCAACTGAAATCAATGGGAATTCTTCCAACTACATCAAAGGAAACAACACTGGGCCATGTAAGTTTGATGCAGATGACTGATTATTGAAAAATATGTATTTGTATGCGTGAGAAATAGGACAGAATAAAAACCAGGAATACAATCTCCATTAGATTTAAAGAAGTGCTTGGATTCAGATTTTTTTTTCAATTCTGCTCCAATGGGTCTTGTTCCAGAGCAGATTTAAAACTACACAAATAGCTGCCCTTCTCCATTTCCCACATTTCAAGATGGCAAAAGTTTCAGGAAAATCAGATTGATCTGTGAGATTACCAGCACTGTGGAAACCGAGAGCATATCAGTATGATTAGGACCTTTTCTGTGATTACTGAAACATCAGACTTTTCCCTTGATTTGGCCTCAAATGTAAACTTTTATCCTGAGCCTAAAATATATCTTATTCTAATGTAGTTATCTCAAAACCAAACCACAACCGTCATACTGAAATGTATGCTCTGGGATCAGCAGCGAGCCCTCTAAGTCACGCCATCAGCACAGAAAGGCTTTAAGATTGACTTAAGTAGGCACAGGGAAAGCCAGGGTGCTGTTCTCCCTGTACATAACGTTGAGGGAAACAGCCTGGGGAAAAAAGGGACCACGAGCACAANACCCAAAAGCACTCACATTTGTTCCTTCAAAATTAGGACTCAGCAAATAGTTGGAATACATCTGTACTCAGAGGAATCCACATCAGATCATAAATTTGTTCATGTTAAACACAAACATATGAATGCACTCTTATATCCAGGGACTATGGAAGGGTTTAGAATTTGCACACTTCGCTCTGTGTAATGCCAGGGCAATGTTTCACTCATCCTTGTAAATAGGAAGCAGGCTTGTTGCATTAAAGGCATAAGTATCCTTATGCTCTGCATAAACATCACAGGGTTCAATTTTGCGAAGGAATCACATAATTTGTCATATCTTTTATTGTGATTGACTTCAGTGATGGGCATACACAAACATATGATTTTCCACTCAGTGTATCAGCGTGTTTTTTGGTGTGCAGTTGCTGTTAAAATAACAGGAAAAAAGATTAACCTCAGATATGCAAATAAGCTTAATTGAATAAAACAGGACAAATTACCCCGCTGTGGGAGCAGTTCCTGGTTTGGCTGTGCTGCACGCACCAGGAGAGCACCAGGAGAGGGCTCGTGTGGCTGCCTCTCATTCCTTCCCTCTTTTTCTGGGGCTGGTGGCAGAGCTGTACTGGGGTGGCAGGTACCCCAGCACAGTGAAGCACCACAGCATGGTGAAAGGGACCCCAATTGCACTACGTTCGCCCACCAGAGTGTAATTTAGAGGCACCTGAAATTACCTGTCTCTCCTGAGAGCCTCAGTTTGTCTACTCAAAAAAAAAAAAATTCATTAAAAATAACAACTTCCCCCTTAAAGTTTATAATGCTTGTCATAGAATCGTGGAATCATAAAATGGTTCAGGTTAGAAGGGACCTTAAAGATCACCTAGTTCCAACCCCCCTGCCCTGGGCAGGGACACCTCCNATGTATGCTCTGGGATCAGCAGCGAGCCCTCTAAGTCACGCCATCAGCACAGAAAGGCTTTAAGATTGACTTAAGTAGGCACAGGGAAAGCCAGGGTGCTGTTCTCCCTGTACATAACGTTGAGGGAAACAGCCTGGGAAAAAAGGGACCACGAGCACAACAAGGCATAATCCCTGCTGGGTTCACATCCTCTTTGGGCAGCCAGCATCTATATGCAATTGAGAGCAAGAGCTGAACTAATATCCAGATGGATTCCGCAAGGTACGGGGAAAATCTTCAGCAGACAGGGGCATGGCTATGTGCAAGAGATGTGATCGCTTTTTATTTCTCCTTCTCTGCCTTCCTACAGAAGCCCTAATCACAAAATGTGCCATTTTTTTGTCTAAAATGATTTTGAGAGTAATGCTGTGGATTTATGTGGATTACTGTATGCAACTGTTGGCAGTGTCAACAGCAAAAGATGACCTTTCAGGGTATGTTTCTATTTGCAGTGTTCGTAAAACCTGGACAATCTGCAGTTACAAAAATGAACAAATAGATCTGGAGGCATTTGATTTACATTCTCAGTCTTGACTTTCTACTAATGTGCTGATTCTCACTACCAGTATCCTTTAAACTGTCACAGACACCCCCCCAACAACAACAACAAAAAAGTCTGCACCGCACTGGAAACCCTTAAAATAAATAGAAAGTAACTCTTTNTAAACTTGTATGACAAACACTGGTGAAAACCCCTGCTCGTCAAATCTCAGGCCATGTACTCAGTGCCTATCCCTCCTTTCTGCTAACTGCTTTTTTTTGGTCCTGTGGGTTACATTGCACCTCCTGTCATTTTGAAACCATGCCAGAGCTTACATGGTTCTGGTCATCTCCTGACTTTACATTCTTCCTCACTAGTTTCTCCTTTAGAACTCTCCTTAGAGTTCAAGGGCGTTTTTATCGTGGAATCATAAAATGGTTCAGGTTAGAAGGGACCTTGAAGATCATCCAGTTCCAACCCCCCTGCCCTGGGCAGGGACACCTCCCACTAGCCCAGGCTGCTCAAAGCCCCATCCAGCCTGGCCTTGAACACTTCCAGGGATGGGGCAGCCACAGCTTCCCTGGGCAACCTGTTCCAGTGCCTCACCACCCTCACAGGACAGAATTTCTTCCTAATGTCTAATCTAAACCTCCCCTCTTTCAGTTTAAAACTGTTACCCCTTGTCCTATCACTCCACTCCCCTCATAAAGAGTGCCTCCCCCTCTTTCCTGTAGGCCCCCTTTAGCTACTGAAAGGCTGCTATAAGGTCTCCCTGGAGCTTTCTCTTCTCCAGGCTAGAAGAGATTTTATAGCTGTGTGATGCAGATCACAAAACCCTAGCTTCGGCCTCTTCTTTTTCATTGCAAAGAAGAGGGTAAATGTGAAAACAGTTGACACGCAAGGCCCCAGAATCGAGTCTCTGCTAAGATCATTAACAACATGTTTGTGCATTTTCAGTGTTGGCAGTTGTAAGGAGACCTTGGATTTTTGGCTCATGTGGGGTGGGCAGTGCTGGTGGTGTGGGAGACGCCTTTGGAAGATCTCTCTTGTGCCATCTGGAGCTGCAAGAGGAGGTCAAGAAATCATTGGTAGAGCCTGTCCGCAGGCTCTCTATTTATGTTATACCATTGAAAAAAAAAAAAAGAAAAAAAAAAAAAAGGGTACGGTTCAGTATGTTCATAGTGTTAAAGAAATGTGTCTGAAAACCAGCCACTTACTGATGAGGGAAAGAAATCTAGAAGGGAAAAAAGAAGTCTACTTTTAGACGTATTTTTCATGGGATGTCATTTATAACTTTCCCACCCCTGAAGCTTTATTCTTCATCCCTTCCCTGGAAAAACTGGAAAAAAATATGGAGTCTAAAGAAACATAATTGTATGTGTATGCCAGATGCAAGTTTTGTTAAGCCATCTACTTCTTGTGAGTTGTTTCCCTCGGGGCTATTATTTATCATCTTTTACATAACAGATAAAGAGGATTTCCTGCTTCAAAAAATGTCCAGTGTAGGGCCCAATACTGAAGACCCTTATTTAGAAGAGGACTCCCATTGAAGTAAATGGAATTCCTTGTATGAGAAAGCATTTGCAAGATCAACCACTAGGAAGAGAAAGAAGCGTACAATAGATGACTGTAATACTGGGGAAAAGCAACAAAATGAAAAGATGAGGGATGGAAATTTATGGTTGTGTAAAATTATGGAAGATAATGAGAATATCTAGGGGCACCAGCTTTGAAAAACTATCTTCCTTAATTCAGCAATGTGTCTACATATGGTGAAGAAGTAGCCATGGGTTTTTATCAGCTTTGCTAAAATAGCACTGGAGAAATTACAAAAATAAAATAAAAATCTACAAAATAAAATCTAATCTCATCAAGCTAGGGGTTTGTGATCTGCATCACACAGCTATAAAATCTCCAACACAGGTTTTTCTTTATTTCATATAAAAATTAGTTTCTGAATTTGAAAACAGATTTCTCTGAAATAGCAAATCCAAAGGGAACTGATGCGTTTCACTCTTATTGTCAGTGGGTGCCTCTCCTAGCATCAGCGAGTGATGAAGACAGTGTGAGGAGGAGCGGGTTGCCTTCTCTTAAAGACTCAGCCATCAGTCAGTTGTACAGGTAGGTCACAAAGGCTGTGTTTGATCATGCAGCAGTCAGGTACGGCCAATTTCATTACTTTTCAGCATCAGAGATATTAATCTCATCTTCATAGTTCTTACTTGTTCTTCAACGTTACTTAGGGGTGTATGGTCTTTGTTTAAGATTGCATCAAGATTTTCTTAGGTGACCTGGATTTACTTGGTCAGGCTGGATAGTGTTTTGGCTCTCTGGGCTGAAGTTGTTTCATCATGAAACAAAATGACTCAGACTGAAACCTTGAAGGAGAGTTGCTCACAAAAAGCCTTCCTAGAATTTTAAAATGCTGAGCTTCTTTCTCGCCATCACTGCCCTTAAGGCAGTAGTAGCCTGTTGTTGTACCTCTATGATGGGCTCAGCACACAGGACTGGTAAGCCTTATAGGGAGAAATAGCTTGTGTGTAGATGGGAAAAAAGATAAGCTACCAGGTATGCAAGCTCTTCTTTAAGTGTGCAACATAAGTGAAGATATGGAGGAATTATTCCCAAGAAATATTTAACTTGACGTTTTTTCTTTTCTTGATCAAGCTCCAAGAAAGGATTTTGTACTTAGAAGTGTACCCATTTGTTCAACAGTATCAGGCAATCTGACAAAATCTTCTAGCAATCCTGCTCGCTCTTGAAAGGACAATCACTGTCCTAAAGCATGGGCTAAAGCTGGTCATAATAATCACTGCAATCTGTTTATTCAATGAGCCCCTTTGTTGGCTCTTGAATAGTTTCTTTATAATCCTATTTTTGACATTTGTAATTCTTGGGTTTGTGAGGTTTGCAAACACTTTGATCTAGGAATTGCACCTACACAGTTCATACTTGCTGCTCTGAATTCACGTATCCAAGGTTTGTGATTAATCATAAATCCATTTTGCTTGTTGGGCTGGATGATTTATGTGTTTATAAAGTATCTCTGCTTCCTATGCATTCAATTCAATTTATTTATTAAGCCAACTTCTGCTACTGGCCCAAGATACGTGTTTTACAGATCTTTACAGAAAAGAATTTTCTTTGTGACCACAGAGAAGATGAAACACAACTAGAAGTCCACAAAGGCTAAAGGGGGGACTAAAGTGTTTAGACACTGGAAAATTCAAACAACTGAATTCAAACAGGGTTAAATATATGTACTTTGCTTTCTTCTGCCTCTGTCCTGTCTGTCATGCTAATGCAGAACTATAATACTCTAGAAATAATACCAGCTGCTAGGATTATTAGTTTGTTAAAACGTTTTTGTTAAAATGCACGTGAAATGGCACGTTCTAATGGCTGAAGTAAGACACTGAAGAGGTTTGGACAAGACATGATTCTGAGAAACATATACCTGTATTAATCTCTGCACTTTCAGAAATCACTTTAATTGGTGCAAGTTTCATGTAACTTTCCTGTGCAAGGCACACAATATTTTTATCACCCTTCCTCTATCTAGTCTCAAGCTTCCAAGTTATGGGGACTGTGATATTCTTGTAAAGAATATGATGAATAGGAAAATGTCATGGTTTTGGCCGCATTGGCCAATTGAAATCACAGATGGCCCTCCCCCCCCCTCTCAGAGAGGAGAGGAAGAGATAAGGAGATTTACGAGTTTAGAAAAAGAACTAAACTAATTTAATGAAAATAATAATAAATAAAGAAAATAAGAAATAATAAGAAAATTTTTNGGAAATTGGTTCTATTTTACCTCAAACCAGGACAGAAAATAACTCCAAAAAAGGTGTGGCAGGTTAAGAAAAACCTTTGTGTAACTGAATGCATTCACCTGGTTAGTTCCAGCTCTGTAGAGCCTTCCTAAGGAATTGAATTTATGTGTCTTACTTGCAAAGTACCAGATGAAATAAATTCTGTATTCAACTCTTACAGGCCTTTTGTGGAGTGTAGCTGAGAGTGAGCACTGTGTTACTGTCATTCTCAGATTTGTTTTGGAATGATCTGCTCCAAAAGCATATATATATACTTATATGTTTATGTTCATAAACATACATATCAGCTCACATACATACTCGTACTACAGAAAGTCCAGGCAATTAAATAATCATGAGAGATAGATTTGTTTCTGTGCATTACCAGAAATGAGAGCAAACATTATGCCTGTGGTTTCCTTCAGTTCCATCCTGGATGGTTCTGTTAGCTAAAATACATCTGTTGTCAGCACTATCAAAAAATAAAATCTATGGTTTTAACTTAAAATGGGATGGGATATTGCCTGGAATGTTTTCTCATATAGACAGTGTTATCTGAGTCCTTCCTTGGCAAGAAGTTCAATCTGAAGACAGTTCTCAGATGGTTTCGGCAGCTTAGTTTGCAATGCCTCTGGAAGCAGAGCTCCGTTGTCCTTGTAAGGAATTCCCCCTCCCCAGTCCCTCAAACTCTTTCATCATTTGAGAAACGGACACTTGACCATGAAATCTCTTTCAGCTACTATAAGCAGTTCTGGAAATTAAAGAATTACCTGTTTACTATAGGCATTATCCACCTAATCTATGTCTAGAGGGACACATCTGCATCGTGTCATCCACGTGGCCTTCGCTGATGGCGGCAGCGTGGGATGTTGCAGCCTGGTTCAGCCCGCAGCCAGCACGGACATCCCTCAGCCCTCCTGTTCGTTAGCTGCGCTGGGGGAAGCCGCTGCCGCAAGCTGTGGCACTCATGCGTGTGGGGATAGGTTAAGCCTTTCACAACCTATAAAGAGCAACCCAAAAATAGACCACGTGGAAGAGCTATGTCACAAATTTCAGAGACTTTTTTTTTCTTTTCTATTTTTTGAGAGACCAGTACTCATAAAGCAGCGTTGAGGGGGCATTATACTAAGGAAGCAAGCAGTAAATTTGTAGGTTTGCCTCTAACAGCTGGTTTGGGAGGGACCGGCCATTAGGACAGAGAAGGAGAAATGTGGGACGGGGGAGCGAAAGGGAGATTGTAATAATACTCATAATTAAAATGCTGCATTCTAGCTGCTGGGGAAAACAGTGCTGCAGATTTCTGGAAGAAATTTGATTCCAAGAAGTGCAAGAGGCCATGAGTGAAAATTCTTTCATAAGCAGGAAGTGAGAGAGGGAACCATAAGGAAATATTCTGTTTATTTTGGCCATCATTCTAAAAAAACTGGAGTAAAAGCAAAGAGAAATGGAAGAAAGAATATTGATAAATCATGTGTGAAAAGTACCTAGAATTTCAGAACACTGCAAAGCCTAATTATGAACATGAGTAATTTATTCATGTGTTGTCCCGGAACTAATCACTATTTTGCACTTTATTAGGAATGGAAACTTGCGTTGTCTCTTTCAAACATACGGTAGTTAGCTGATTAATTGAGTGGTTTGTTCAGTAGTATGACCAGCTGTTATAAATGTTTTCGTAATTTTTTTGGCATTAAAAGTAAACAGGCCTTTTTTTGTCTTTTTGGCTTGGCTGAATAGGAAAGCACATAGCCAAACCTAGATCTTGTTTCATATCCTGAATTTTGTTTTGAAAGCATAATAAAGCTAAATGTGTTGCTGTGTTTCTAAGCAACTTCTCACAAGATGCAAAAATAGGTAGTTATTTTGCTATGTTTAAAAGTCCTTTTGATGTCGTATTTTGCTTTACCAGTTACCCTCCCGCCAGCTGTAGCCTCAGCTTAAGAGATATTTCTCTTAGACCCTCGAGACGTGGTTTTTGAAGGATCTGACACGTATTTTTGGAGTAGGCCTCTTTTCCTTCTGGATTAATGTCAAGGAAGTAACTGGAAAGCGCTAGAGATTGTCACTGATTACGAGCCCGAGCCCTCCGAGGGACACCCCTGCTGACATTGCAGGTTACGGTTGAGGAGATGAATGGAGGCATATTCAAAAGTAGGAAAGGCTGTGTGGCAAGGGGCATGCGATTTCTTCTAGAACACTGAATCTCCTAAGAAGTTGGAGAATGGCTTGTGGCCATGAGAAACGGGTTTGCCAAAATGCATCCCCAGCTATGGGATGGCATAATTCAAGTGTCAGACGCCGCCTTTCATTCAGATGTGGAAAGATGAAGCCCGTCCACATTTGCGCTCGATTCCTTGCTGGGCCTGAAGATGTTGCTGGGCTGAAGAATGTCATTGTGTAGTTCCCATTGTTGGCTGTCACACTGCATATGTTTTGGGACTGATCTGAAGTTTTGTTTGACATCATGACTTTTATAAGAATCAAAACCCCCAAATCCCTCAGATGAAATCCATATGGCTTTGTTCACAGGCTGAAATAAAATCATGCTCACAGCCTTTACTGCAACTGAGGGATATTTGGTGGGAGTGGTTTTTTGCTTAATAAAAGTGTAACGTTCAAATGCTGGAAATGTGGATATTATTAAGTACCTGCTCTGTGAGAATAACTCAAATGCTGTTTTATTCCCTGCCCCTTTCATTAGTTCATATGCACAAGAGTCAGATCTGAGGCTGACATGAAGAACGATCTCCGCAGCCTGGCATGGACCCAGCTTCGCTTGAACTCTGTTTTAGACATTATTGGGGTTTTGTCTGCATTTTGGCTCCTTGCAGCTCAGTGCTGAACATTTGGCATGATGTGTGGTAAGGGTTATTACGATACACAGAGGTGAGGTAATTCACATCATTTCTGCAGTGTAGGCAAGTTTGCTTGGCTGCTAGAGCGGTTAAAGCAGGAAGCTTCCCGGTGTGCCGAGATGCTGATTACGAAGGGTCAGGCCTGCGCTCACCATGACATCATAAAACACAACCGGGGTCTGATTTATTTAAGAACTGTCATGTCATTGGTTTTGTCAGGAGAAAAACAGAGGACAGAGAAGGTGAGGGGGAGCAGCAGGCTTTCACAGCGTGGGATTTATGTTGAAGAAGAAAACCTGGATGGGTCCTTTGCTGATGATACAAGAAAAGTTTTAGATACTTGTGGGGCTGAGGTATGGAGTGGCACTCTTCCCTCCTTTTGCCGAGCCCTTTCCAAAATAAGAAAACATTAATAGCCAGGCTAGCATGAGAGAAAAGACTGTGACAAAGCTCTGGACAAATATTTAGGCCTCCTTAGCTATTGCTCTGGGCAAATCCCGCACTATTTGGCATGTGGGAAAGTGTGCGAGATTTGTGTACGCATAAAGAAGCATTGCAGTCCCTTCTGAGGTAGCACATGAGAAGACTTCACAGGGATGTCTTCTAGGCACAGCCATGGGCAAGTGATGCCTCTGCTGTCCCACTGCTGGGCTTCTGCGCCTCCTCTTCCCATAGAAATATATTCCCTTATCTCTCCTCACAAAAATTATGTTTGAGTCCTGAAGATCAACTCACCAGACACAAAAAAGCCTACTTTGTCAAGAAAATTAATATGACCCATGCACTCTAAAAGCAATGGAAATTCCGATTTGATTGAGACTGTAGCATGAGAAAGGCAATATATTTATAACTGGACAATGCAAATCTCTATACTGATACAGTACATCTCAGCTTTTCCACACAGCCAGTTGTGAAAGCATCTGCTTGGTATAGCTAACAACCCACTTTAAGACCATTTTCCTGATTTGATGCGCTAGATTTCAGTTTCGGCTCTTCGGCATATCACATGGAAAACGTACCGCAGGTTCTTACGCCAAAGAGTACTCAGTGTTTGGTTTGATACCCCACCAACTGAGTTATTTCCGTAGTTCTAGTACTTCCTTTATTTTGCTGTCTCAAACACTTTTCAAATGGGGAGAAGGACTTGCAACAGGCAGGTGGTACTGCTATGAAGGGTAAATTAGACACAGGCAGCTTCACTGATTTCCCTGAAGAGCTCCCAGTACGGGGCTATAAATGCAAAAAAGGGTGCTCCAGATTCTCTGCTCTGGTCAGGAGACTGCACAGCCCCTCATTTCCACAGTGATCAGAAAACCTGTGTTGAAAATCTTATTTGGGTTACGGGGCTGAGAGTCCACAGGCATTAGAAGTAGAAAATAGTAAGGAACATCACCTGACTGCAGTCGGGAACAAAGTTCCAGAACTCACGTCAGTTCTCTGGGCCACTTAAGAGGCAGCCCTTCAGGTGCTGAATGCTTAATTAAAAAATTAATTAATTAACTTTCATTAGGCTTTTACAAGCTATATAGATCCCCATATTCTTTCCACCTTTTTCCTTGCTTCTTTCCTCCTCAAGACTTGGATTAGCGTCTTGCATCCCAGGGTGAGTAGCTCTGAAAGAATTGTCAGACCTATCTGGGTTTTTTAGAGACACCCAGGGGAAGTGCAGAGGCAAGCTAAAGTTGGCAGTATCAGAAAAACTAACTGATGTCTTCTGGAAGGTTTTGATTATCTGTTAACAATCTAAAAAGCGATTTTACTGTGTATTCATTTAGGACTTAGCAGTGGCACCTGTGCTACCTGATACTTTAAATAAGCAGTTCTGCTGAAATAAAGGAGTATGTGCAGCCTGGTACAAGAGATCTTCCAGAGAACAAGTCTTACCTGGGCTGATACACACATCTGAGTTTCAGAATGCTTTTTGGGAGGAGAGTGCTGAGGAGTAGAGTGAAGAAATTATTCCCCTTAAAATGGATTTATAAACCACTCTTGAATTCACCTGCAATAGATTTTCCATCTTAATTAAGATCCTGCCTCAAGGTGGTAAGGGCTTGCTCCAAACACATCCTTTTTCTGTAGATCACTCCCATACTCAGTTAAAGGCAGTGGGCATAACAACTAAATTTTCGTTCCTTTTGTACAAATAGCCCAGGTACTCTAGAAACACATAGCAAGGTTTTGATGGTGAGAGCGCATTGATATCTTTTGACACTGTTACCCACAGGGATGCTGAGGAATATTTTTCCTTTCCATATTGCGTGCAGCAAAGACAGGTGGAGACCATTAGGGAGGTGCTAGAATCTGTTGTTCACTTTTGTTGTTTGTGATGATGACCTGAGCCAGGGAAGGAAAAAAATGCATGGGGTGCGTGTTTCTCTTTGTACGAGCTGAAAGCATGCATTTTTTAGGTGTAGGAAAGGAGACGTCTCTATCCAGATCCCATTCTGTCAGACTGTAACATTGCCATTCCCGCTTGGGTTTGAGCTCCTTTGTGCTGTCTGAAAATGGCTGTAACTAAAAACTGGTTTGCTGCCTTTATTTCAGAAACGAGCAGGAGAGTAGTGACTTTTCTTTATACATCCTGAAAATTCTCTGAACTGCTCTGAGCTGTTCCCAGCTCTGCATCAAGGGGAAGGTCTGGCTTGAGGGAGGAGTAGGCAATTGCAGCTCTAACTGAAGTCAGTGGGAGCTCCAGATGCTTTACCTTACAAATCAGAACCTACCTGTCTCTAGTGTTATCTCTTCTTGATTTGAGAAATAATTAGGCCTTGTCAGAATTGTTTCACTAAAAGGGAAAAAAAATCCAAACAAACCCCAAACCCAACAACTATATAATAACATTCCTCCTGCTGCAATCCTGTATTTTTATGGACAGCATATGGGAAGTCCCATGTTTCTGCACACAGCGAATGGCAGCAAGTGGGGGTTTTTTTACTCAGAAATGAAAGGCTGGCTTTGCAGGGGTTATCTTGCTTGAGAAAGCACTTGCCTTTTATCCTCATTCAGGGTTGAAGGATGGGGAGGCAAGCTGTGAGCCTGCAGCAGCCAGAGGGTTGTGGCTGGCTAGCAGAGCCACAGCCTGGCTGTGCCTCCCCCTGCTCCTTGCCGGGGGCTGGTAGAGACTTGCAACACAGTCAAGGTAGGCAAAATCCCGGTGAGAGAGTGGCAGAGGCTAAAATCAGGCCCCCCTCACTTCCTTGGAAGAACGGAGATGCTCAGGCCCTGGTCCCTACTTGAGCAAATATCGCCGTGCTGAGTGATGAGGCAAGGTTACTGCTGCACTGATTGTTAAAGACACTTATTTCTTCAAATGGAATACACCCTAGGACTGTATATTTGGTCCAGACAGGAAAACACAGGGGCCAGACGAAGGCTTGCTTAAAAATCTCGTTCCTCTATTTCTGTGTGGTTTTAGTTGGCAAGCAAGTATTTAATGGACAGGCTATAAGGGGCCTCCCAATGACAGTATAAAGAAATTTTATATTAATTAACATTAGTCATTAGAAATTCACCATGAAGGACTAATTTTATTCAATTTTTAGAAGTCCCCATGACAGCCTGTATGTAAATCACAGTATTTCTCTTAAATTCTCAGGCTTTGTTTCAGGGCTTAATTGTATAGTAATGCAGCCAGAGAATTGTTCCCTGCATGTTAATTAGATGAGGATTTTTGTGTCGGATGTGAAGAATGTCTAAAGGACTTGTGTCAGTTACCACTGTCCCCTTCTTGACCATAACTAATTTAAATCTTGAGCTACTGAAATTTGGACTGGTAGTGTCATTAATTTGCAGTATCACTTTTTTAAAAAAAGAAAATATGAATTTCAGGAGGGCAAGAACTGGCAAACTTGCTTACTAGAGGGTGACTTGAGTTGGTGGTGACCCTTGGTTGTCTGAAATCAGAAGCCCAGAAATACAAGAAGACTTTTTCAATCTTGGTCAATGGTGTGTGCAAACCCTGTTTATTTAAATAACAGCAGATAGTTTAATGTTCATCATTCTAAGGGAACTTTTTATAACTTTTTTTTCTCTAGGTTCATGCTTGCTTTCTGACCCTACTGCTCAAATAAACTGCAGGGTTTGTTGCTCTTTACATACCAGCAGTTTAAGTTCTAAAGCCACTCTTACTGACCTGAGATCAGATAAATATTCTCCTGGGAAGTTTTAAGTTATTTGCTGACACACAGTTGGATTAGGAAGGGCACAATTTTGTGCAAAAGCAGAAAAAAGTAGAGATGTTCCTCTCCGTGAAAGATCTTTGACCCTTGGTCTTTCCCCTGAAAAAAAAAGGTTGAGGAAGCATTTTTGCAGGGTGTGTGAAAATGGTCTTGCAGCTTTCTTATGAAGAAGCTTAAAAAGAATATAATCTACTTCAGCTCTACATGAATAGAAGACCCCAAAGTAAGCATCACTGGAGAAACTCTAGTGGACTGCAGCAGGCGTCAGATAAGGTCCAGAAAGCAAAACTTTAGGACAGGGCTTAGGCTTTAAAAAAATAATGAGAGAAAAAAAAAAGCTTTCAAATTGGCTGCAATGTCTTCCCTAGCCAACTTGGAAAAATGTTGATAGTCATGAAGGATCTCTTGCTTCTAATTCTCACAGCATGATAAAATTACAGAGGCAGTGATTGTAGAGCTAAGAAAACTAGATCTTCGCACACTTCAGAAGGGACCTGGGCGTGGCTGGGAATGGAGGGTGCTGCACGAAAAAAAGCTTATTTTCTTGTCACAAGAGTGTTCTTGAGTGGACTGAAAAGAGAGCATCTTTGTAGTTTAAATTCATGTGCTTTAATATATTCCTTCTTTCTGCCTCCTCCCACTCTTTACTTTAGTATATTCTTGGAGGGGCTTTTTACTGATCTGAATTAAAGCAATAATATTTTATACTCATAGGGATACTTGCCTGTTTTACATCTCTGGATTAATGTTAAAAATCTGCATTACTGCTTTTTCTTCTTTCTTGCTGTATATATTTGAGTGCCAGATTTATCAGTTCTAGTTCTCCCAATGCTGGAAAATGAATTTGCTTCAAATTATAGCTGTTTGAACGAGACCAGTGCACAAATGAAAGCCATTACTGTGTGCCTACAATAGGGCCAAACCTCTGATCTCAGCTTCAGTTTTGTAGATGAAGAGTCCACTCTAATAACTCGAGTCAAATCACTTTGGATTTACACCAGGGGAGTGGAAATCAGAATCTGGACTTTCATGTTTAGTCTGGGAAGCTTGTGGATGAAAGATACTAAAAATGTATGTTATTATTATGTTATTTCTTTTCCATAACCCACTTCACATCATAGGAATGACCATATATCCTAGGATGGTTCAACCCACACTTTTCTTAAATTTTAGCCCTTTAATTTGATGATTATAGCTTTTTCATGTCATAATTCTACAGTTAAGGCTAAGTAATCATTTTGATTTTAAACCGTACTCTTCAGTAGCGTCCTGGGAAATGTGTATGAAATCTACACCATTTTTTTGAACTAGGATATGGAAAGTTAATCTTTTTCCCATTTTTAATTTGTTTAGCCTTTTCTTGCCAGCAGTTTACTTGAAAACTTCTTAATGCACAGTCTGCCAACTTGGCGTGGACATCTGAGGAATAATTTTGTACATGCTAAACCTTTGTTAATAACGGTCCCAAGCAAACTGCAAGAGGAGAAACTGCTGGCTTAATGTATATTAAATATAACAAACACCTAGTAGAATAAAAGATCTTTGGAAAGATAAAAAAATAATGCTGAAGCCACAATACTTACTATTGTGCAACCACAGGAAGTTATCTCTTCAGAAAAGTTTGGATGCTGAACACAGTAACTGTCCTCTGTCTTGCAGCTGCTTTGCCTAGATCTGGCAGTCCAGGAATGTGTATCTGAAAAAGAAAGCTTAGGAATATAATGAAAACCTGGAGTTTAAAGATTAAATGGATTAAAAGGGGGAGCTTAACCATGAAGTTCTGGGTCTGGAGCAGACGCACCTGAGGCCAACCTTAACTCTGTGGGACCCGTAGCTGTATGGGGAGCTGGAGCCTGCTGTACTTAGGGCCTCTGGCCCAACTGCCACTGAAATCTATGGGGAACAACCTGTCAGTTTAGATTAAATTTCTCTCAATTAGGCCAAGTTTGGGGAAGTTTTGAAGCACATTTTCAAGCATGAGCTTTGGTCTTTTTGACCAGAACTTGCACTGCTCTCACGCATGATATGTGCATGTCAAATTTTGTCCCAGCAGCTTGGCTTTCCATTTCTAAAAATAAGTTGACTTGCCCAAACCTTTTTGCATGGCTCATTTGATCTTAAAGTGAGCATCAGAATGACGTTCTGGAGCTCTTTTGAATTTTGGGTGGTTTTAGGTGACTTTCGTGTCCCTGAGTTAATGATTTAGAAGGAAAAAAAAAAAAGGAAAATGTAAAATAACACTGCAGCTATTCTGATACATACTTAAACTTTCTGGAGTGATGCTGAATTTATCTGAAATCAAATTAAGACAAGCCAGGAATATTAGCACTAACTACACTTCCAGCAGTACACTTTTTAATATCTTCTGCTAATACAATTGTAGCAAAAAGTTGATTTCTGAATCTTCTACAGGATTTTTTCCTCTGGAAGTGTTGTACAAAAAAGACGGGCGATGCTAAGCTCGTGTTAAATGAGAAATCATAGTATAGTGTGATGGAAAAGTTAGCCAGCAAACTAATGGCAGAAATGGTACTAGAGCGTACTCTAAGACTCCATAAATAACAGAAGAAATTAGATCAGAGGCCTGTCAACCAAAATGCGTATCACTGGAGGCCTTAGAACATAACTTACTGAATAACAGCAATCACCATTTAGCCTTTGTTCGACTAGGTACTCAAGCATATGAGCCAAATGGCAACACCTGTAGTAGTTTTCACTGCAGATCAAGCATAACTTTTTACCTTGGAGAGGTGACAAGACTGGTAGAGGAATGTGTTATCTTGAAACCCCCATAAGAAATAAGCAGCAGACATTCAACACCTCTCTTTACTATTATCCTGTTAAAACCCCAGTAATTTCTAGTGCATTTGGGAAATGTATACACTTTGCATATCATCCTTTTTAAAGTAGCTGTGATAGGAAATGTCCCTGCTCGCTGCTAGTGGTACAGAACAGCTTTCCTACAGTTTTGATCTATAGAAAGTCTCTCTTCGGCCACCTCTAGCCAGTCCTGACAGCACTTAAATCCTTTTACAGTTATCCTTTTACATTTATCCTTTTACAGTATTCACAGAAGAAACAATTGGCCTAGTTGCATCAGTGCATATTTCAAATAGCCTTTGTTGCAAATCTTTTCCAGGCCTATCAGTTTCTTCCAGGCTTTTGCTCTGCAAAAGAGCTATATTATGTAAACAGGAAACATATAGGAACTTGTTAATTGCTGGTTTATTTTTCTTCTGCAGCAACATAGGCTGGTTTTCTTATTGTCACTGGAGGGATCAAATTACGGTACAGAGTTTGGATGCTGGAGAAGAATGTTAAAACACTAAACTGGTTCAGGCTGGAGGAAGTGGGGGAAGCTTGGGTCTCTGCTTTGTTGATAAAGCTCATCAGTTTTTTCTTTTAAAACTTGCTCGTGAATATTGGTGAAAAGGTAGTTTAGGAAACTGCCCTGAAAATCAAGGTGGCTTGGGAAATCCACTTTTCTACCACAAGGAAATGCTCAGTGCTGAGGGTTTTAGAGCTGTTACCATTGCCTGGGATGGCCAGCATATCTGTGAGGGCTACAGAGCAGTTGAGATTATTTTTTTGACTGTGCTGGAATCCATATGCAGATGCCACCTCAGACTTGCCTTCAGCAGAGATATATACCCTTGATGCTTTGTGGCAATAACACTAATAGACACACACACACAAAAAAAAAAAGCCAGAAAGGACTAGATTGGGCTCTTAGTTGAAAAAAAGACAGAGGAAACGGTGCTCACTGATAAGGAAAGCTGGAGGCAGCCCTGTAAACCATTTGTGGATCTCCTGTTCCCAGTTCAGAAAACTCTCCATTCAACCAGAATGAGTCCTTACATGCAATCCTTTAATCTCAGACCAAGATAAGCTTTTAAACCTATTGTGACCTTTATTTTGGGGAGTAGGTTATTGTTATAATTTCCCCTGGCTTCTCACTTTGAGTATTGCAGGATCCTCTACCACAAGCATAAGGCTCTCTGCATTAATTTCTTTTTGGTGCCATTGTGTGAGAGGTTGTGGTTGGCTGTTAGTGGTAGATGTTGTCCCGCTCTGGTTTTGCTTTCATCAGCAGGCACTGTGAACCAGCTGGAAGAAATCCTTGAGAAATATAGTAATTGTGTCCTGATACACAGTTTATTTCCATGATGCGTCATATAAGATACTCCCAGAGTTTGCATTGCAGTGGGCTGATGCATGACTGAATGTAATGTACGCCATGAGATTCAGGTCTGAGAAAATATATAATTTTATTGCCCTGCTAATAGTAGTTTCCTTATCTGACAAGAAGCAAAACCATTGCTGCTGGTATCTTTAGGAACTATAGTAACTGAACGGGAGAATAACTCTGTAGTGAGAGGTGATGGGGTGTTTCTTGGAGGATATACAGTCAGTGTCCCCATGGGGGACACCCCTCTGAGTACTTCTAAGGGGAAAATAGCGGTGTGAATACATTCCTGAGGAAGAGAAGGGAGGGTTTGTTGTTAGTAGTGTACTATCAGTGCCAGGAGCAGGATATCGTATGATATTGCGAGATATTTAGTGTCACTTAGAGGGCCTGTGGAGATAGGACTGTTTCAAAGGAGCAGTGTGTTACAGAAAACAGTCACTGGATCAAAGTGAAAAATGGGAGCTAATGAGACAGGAGTGATGATACAATGAAGAGTTAACAAGTAATCCTCAGCCAGTGTTTTCTACTCCCTTCTGAAATTTTGTCAAATTCTCTCACTGTTATAATAAAACATTTCTGAAATGAAGAACAAGACTCCACATAAAACCAAAATAAATCATGGGCTGTAATGAGGAACTCGTCAAACATTTTGAAAAGTAACAAGCAAGTAGCAGGGAATGTTTTACTAACCTGGTACCTCTGGTTGGTTGCAATTATTGATATAAAAACTTCCTTGGAGGTCTATGGCTCTCTTAGGATGGCCACCTCTTATGCTGAATTGCATGTTTCCCAGGCAACAAATGCATTTTACTTCTGTGCTTTAAGTTTATTTAGGGAGAAATGAGCCTGTCAGGATGTAGGGGACCTAAAGAGGGAAAGGAAGAGGAATAGTTGCAACAGGAGAATATCAAACAACAAGCAGAAAAGAGAATAAGCTTTATTTTCACTCAGAGCTGGTTCTGCGTACCTCAGTCCAAAGAGTAGCCCTGGTGAAGTCAGTGAGAAAACCTGTGCAAGGCAAGGACGAAGCTGGCTCCAAATCGGAGGCATTTATCTGAAAATGCCTTAAAAGTAGAAAATCTATCAGATTTCAGTTAAAATAACAACAATTCTTTGCAGGCCTGCCAAATGTCTGCAGGCTTCGAGTGATTTATTGTCAAATCAATGCGTGGTGAATGCCGAGGTCTGCCTTCCCCTCGTTCCACGCCAAACAGAGGATCCTTCACGAGACCTTGGCACTTGTCAGATTTAAATCCTTAGGGCAGTATTTCTCACCTCAAGTGCAAAATTCACCACTTCCCTGTGAAAATCGGTACAGTTGAGAACTGTGCAGGCAGAGCAGAGCTCACTGCTAGCATTTATACAAGATTCATTATGTGGCTTTTGGGTTTGTGCTCTGTACAGAAACTGGGGTCGCGGGGAAACTGCTAAATCTCTTCCACCCCCTTCCCCAATAAGCCTAAAATAGTTGTGTTAAAGCCCAATCTGGGCCTGCCTAATCTCTGTGCTGTTTTTTAGAAATAATCTTCTCTTTCCCACTCTCTCAGCTTCTTTGAAACATAATGAATTGGAATTACATGTAAATGCCAGCAATATTTCAAAGGGAGGCTGAAACACAATGTCTGGTCTCTAATTAGTTTTGCAGTGTGTGGCCTGTAAACTTGATGATAAATGAAGCAATTAGCCATCAGTGGCTTCAATTAGATGTCAGTAAAAATGGTAACAAAATAAAGTCACCAGCGAGGAAATTTGCTCTGAAAAGTGCTGCTGTGGGTTGGCTTCAAGCTTAACAATGAATTGGGGCTAATTGGCTCGTTTGTTCATTGTTTCTCAGGGGCAGCGCAACTGCCTAATTAGGGAGCACTTTCCAGGGCCCAAAGTAAACAGGAAGGGGAGATGTGATGCTGCTCCTCTCTGGAGGAGCGCCCTATCTCCCCACGCCAAGCAGATCACTGTGGGGAGAACGCACTCTTCTCTTCCTCCTCCCTTTTGGAAGAGCAGTGAGTTGGTTTGTACCATTTTCCAGGCAGTCACTGAAGCCTTGGATCCCAAGGCGCTTCTCAGACGTTTATTGACAAAGCAAACTTCAGAAGAGCCCTCTCAGACCCTGTTTTTGAAGCAACAATTGTAACCCAGGAACTGGCTTGCTGGCATCATACTGGGATGAGAAGGAAAAGGCAGAGCAAGCCCAGCAGTGCTTCCCCACTATGCTCCACTGTGTAGCGTGTGGCTCTGTTGGTTTTGACACTTAAGTGGGGGACTTTCCTAGTGAGAGATTCACCAATGTTTTCCCACTTTGACTAGTATTTTTATTCCAGGACCCTCCCCTCCGTATAAACAGGACAATTTAATTGCTACCCAAAGTACACAATAGGGGAGAGAGTCAGGCTGGTGGTAAAAACTGCTTTCTGTCTGTGATTCTAAATACATTCATCTGTCCCCACCTGTAAAGTCATGCCTATCTACTGACGATTATCATTAATTTAATGGGAGACGTCGGGGCTGTCTCATTTTCCACAAATGCTTTTCAAAGATGATGAAGTGAAGAAGCACAAACAAGATAAAAGGGAAGTGTGAAAACACAAGGGATTTTCAAATCAGGGTTTACGTTTTCAATTAGGAGACTCCGTTATTGAAAACAAGAACCCAATTTGTCAGAAGCAAAGGCTAATTTGTCTTCACCTCCAAAGATTGGAGGGAAACAATACACCCTGCCCACTCCAAGCCTCTGGCTGGGGAAAATGAAAAGGCCACTCGATTCTCCCAATTCAGCCTCTGTAGGGACTGCAGTATGTCTTTTAGAGAATGATGATTATTCCTTTCCAACACTCAGTGGTATCCTAAAACACATTCTAATCAAAATACAGCAACTGGAGGGGGAAAAAAAGTATTGTAGTGTCAACACTGGTTATGTGATTTGGGAGTAAACCAGTGTGGCCTTGCTAACTAATTCATTTCTGAAGGTGATAAGCCCGTCTGCTTCCAGAAAAGCTGTTGTCTTTCACTATGGATTTTACCAGACTGGTACCAAGATAACTTGGAGAGTCTCTATGGAAATTTCAAATGCAGTTTGACAGTAGAAAAACGTTGCTATGACACGTTGTAATTGCACTGAACTTTCTGCATGGGGTTTGTTTTTTTTTTTGGCAGCTCCAGGTTGACATCTTTAGTGGCACTTCACCCATGGTACATTCATTGCACAGCACCTTTAATGTTTTACCTAAAGCAAAACAGAACTTTTTACCTGCCGATCTGCAGAGCTGGGTGTCCCTGCCCACGCCTCGAGGAGCCCAGCGCATGGGCTCTGCCTGGAGCAGTCTGGGAGGCTCTCCTGCCCACATCAGCCAGACCATGGTGTGGGTCAGACCCACACCGTGCTCTGCAGAGACTGGTGTCCTCTGGGGAGATAAAACCAAATGTTCTGGAAAGGCCGGATGTGTTTATGTGCAAAGTGATTTCCACTTACATATCTTGAAAGTGTATTGAATATCTTTAAGCTCAGAAGGTCACTCGCAATCACTGACTTTCCCTGGAGAAAACCCAACAACCCTACGTGCTCAGAGAACTGTACCTATTTCTCCCTGGGCAAAATGACAAGCGTCCAACAGTACCCTGCTTATTGATTAAAAACAAATATCTGAAGAAAAAAAATATTAAAATTTCACTGCCATTCCCTAAGCAGTTGAGCTGTGGTGTTCCAAAAGGCTTTGTGGCATTTCAAAGAGCAATCTACCATTTTGCTTCTCTTCAGGGAAGTGTGAACCGATGCAGTTAGCAATCCTGGCTGACATCTGAATTCTTAACAGGAGGAATATGTTCTTGCAGAGCTGAGTGAAATAACCGAGGCTGCATTGCATCCCCTGCTAGTTGTGGTTATTATCAGTATACATATATTACTAGCAAACTGCTGGGCTGGACGCTTAGCCCATAAACTAAAAATACTTTTAATGTTTTGCTCCTCTGTTCAGAGATTTGCAATTGGAAAAAAATAAGGTTGTTATTTAAAAACAGGCTGCTAAAATGAGACACATAAAATATTGCAGTATTTTTATTATATATAAAATGAAGTCTCTGCATTTGTTTTTTATTACTGACTTACACACAACAAATGAATATGCTCTGAGCCAACAATTTCTACTCTGTTACACATGTGCACTGTGTTCCTCTGACTGCAGTGGGGTTTGACTAAGCCCTTCTACCCAGTTGAAAGAGGAGGCTGAATGATATTAGCTTAAGCAATGAGAGTCAACAGGAAATGGGGGATTTGGGATCTGAATAGTAAAATGAGTTTTGGAGCATGTCATTTGCACAATGGCAGTTCTTGGCATCCAGTGGCTTTGTGCTAAAAATGAGAGTTTATTCCTCAAAAACCTCCAATTTGGGGAATGTATGGTGGGCTTGAAAGGGCTCAGAACCTCTTGTCTGAATGACACTGCTGGGGCTGGAGGGCAGATGATGACTTTAATCACTTCCAGTCATCTGCTTTGTATGGTTCAACAGGAATGAGTTAGCATTACTGTGAGCAATGCCAGCATGTGAGACTCTTTAAATCACTGGTATGTTAAAACTGGTCAAATCTTAGAGCTAACAATATAAAAAATAAAAATAAAAAATATTGACTATGATCTTAACTGTTTCATTTGCATCAGTGACACAGTACCTTGCCTACCCATTCCACAGCTCCCTGTAGAGTAGTGGCTGAATGCCAGCTAAAATTGCCTAGAAAAAAGCCTTTTTTTAGATTCATTGCAGAAAGACAATCACAACAAAATAAAGAACAAAGTCCACTCATCTTGAAGTAGCTTTTAGGAAGCATGCAAGGTCTGGACCTCCTTTCACTTACTTCAATATTGGAGTGTCGTATCTTTGGAAAGATTCCTGATGCACATCAGTGGAAGCCAGTAAAGAGCAGGGTCTGATAACTTCATGCAGAGATGAATAGAGAGTAGATTAACAATCACAAATCTTGCAATATTGGAGGAGAACAAAGCTTTTCATCGCAAAACTGTATCTGGATGCAAGCAGCAGAATAGGGCTTTGTCACATCGGCGAGTCTTCAAAAACATAGAAAGCAAACAAAATTATGATCAAAGAGAAAATTGGGAAGCTGTCTTTTTTTAAAAGACTGATCATTGCCAGGAAAGTTCCTTACACCACCGCCCCCTGCCCTAATTCATTGGCTATGGTAAGACCCTAAAGGTAGGAAGCAAGTCCATGACCCTTTCCATGTTGGCCCATAGTGCAGGATTAGGCTGTGTAATACGCAAATCATATGTTGTCAAGCAACAGCCTGGCTCATCCTGCATGCTAATATTAGAGTGGACTGATACCATTCCATGCAATTGCCACCTATAGCTGTACCTTGAAGACCTGCGTTAAATTGGATCTGAACCCTTCAGCATCAGTTCATGCCGGGCTTAATTGATGTGTACTTTCCGTGATTACTTTCTTCTCTCTTTAGCAATTACTGTTACTACTTAGTGAGAGCAGTGGGAATAAAGACTGGAAATGACTCTGCATGCATGTGTGCCCATGTCCTGTGGTCTGCTATTCCCCCTGTTAATGCAAGATGGGATGTTGAAGATTAGTCCCTAGTTCCTTCCCATTATGGTCTCTTTCAGAATGAGCTGTAAACCTGTTATCACTCCAGAGGGATTAGTTATCATTTTGTCTGATTATGAGATTAAAGTATGATTAAGAAGGTATAAAATGGCAGGGAGTGTAAAGTCCGTAACATGAAGAGAAACTTCATTCCAGGATTAGACCATTACCCACAACAGGCTGTTCATCCATGGATTCACCTGCCAAATGCCTTAGTCAAATACTCATTACTTGACTCAATTTACTGTCTGGACAGGTGAAAATGGCACTTAGTTATAGCCAATGATCATGGAAGCCAATTAATTAGTGCATGGAAGGTGAAAACCCTTTCCTGGCAGAGTACAGATGAAGAAATCTTTAGATGGGATGATGTGGTGGAAGACATGAATATTAATATTCTCCAGGGCTAGCACAATTATTATGAAGGATGTCTGTCTAAGTCCTAACAGTATTTCATGAATATAGGGTTATTTAAAACAGATTACTTTCCTAGGAACAAGGGATTGCTAAAAAACTAGCTCCCTAGGCAGTAAAATGTGAAACTTATATAGGTTTCTCTTTCCCTGTCTTTGTATAAATCTAAATGCTCCTTAGTCACACATAGCATTCTTTTCACGTCTGCTTACCTGCTTTGGCAAACATTGAAGCAGAAGTATCTCTATTTGGAGTTTATGAATAAGTTGTTTATTTGTATTTATTGGTAACCTACAGACTATGTTAAGACGAATGGAAAAGGTTTTCCATTCTTTCAGGGTGGCTGTCCTTAAATTTGGGATATAGGAACATGCACAATCCCTTGACACAGCATTCCAAGGGGAAGCCAAATGTTAGCAAGGTACCCTTTAAAAATAGCTACTCATACTGGTAAGATGGATGTTCAGGTAGAGCAAATATCTTCTAGGGATCATCAAGGGCTAGTACATTCTCCATCAGCATCAGGATAGCAAGGAAGAGCATAAACCCTGGTGGCTGCAAGAGAATTTGTTTGTTTGTGTGTTTATTGAGCCAGTTCTGTTTTAAGCAAATGAGAAAAATTTCAATAACTTCTCTGACAACACTTATGACACTGGTGTAAACTGTTTCTCCAGAACTCAGAGACCTCTTGCTGCATTTCCTCCATGTGATTTGATCTTACCACTCATTTCCAAGTGAATTAGGAAATTCATAGAATCACAGAATTGCCTAGGTTGGGAGGGACCTTTCAGATCATCTAGTCCAACCATCAACCGAACTCTGACAACAACCAGCACTAAACCATGTCTCTAAGCACTGTGTTTACCCGTCTTTTAAATACCTCCAGGGATGGTGCCTCAACCACTTCTCTGGGCAGCCTGTTCTAATGCTTAATAACCCTTCCAGTGTAAAAAATTTTCCTAATACCCAGTCTAAACCTCCCCTGGCACAACATGAGGCCGTTTCCTCTTGTCCTATTGCCTCTTACTTGGGAGAACAGACTGACCCCCATCTCTCTATAACCTCCTTACAGATAGTTGTAGAAAATTGCAAATTAATAAATGACAAACAGTAGTTTATCATTTATTGCTTTTACTTATGTGAAAGAGTTGCCTCATTGAGCAAAGGCGATATTGCACTGATAACGTTATACCTAAGTTTGAAGTTTGTTTTAGCAGGTGTGAAGTTCTGTCTGTTCATGGCATGAGAGTGTGTTTTTCAAGCTGCTTGGTAAAGGGTGGATGATTCACTTTGTCAAGAAGAATTTGGATCTACTGAATATAATTCTCCTTGCAGTCATTACTTTCCTACCAGAAAAGTTGCATTTTGGGGGCTTATCTGAGCCACCGAGCTTCAAAAAACAAGGCCTGACACTGCCTAAAAGACACCAGCCTCTGTGAGAAAGAGACAGCTAATGGCTTGAGGTTTGTTGGGCCAGCTCTGCAACTCTGTCCCTGAGCACTCTTTGTCACTGGTAGTGCTGGGCAGAGCCCGAGGGAAGCATCAGAGGCAGCTGCCCAATTGTTTGGTTAAGGAAAACTGATGTCCAGATAGAACTGTCACTGAGATGCAGAGGAGTAACACACACCACATGCAGCGTCTCAGGAGCAAGAGGCAGGTGGTAGGACAGCCACTGGGGGCATTTCTTCTAAGGGGCTACCCAGATGCTGCGGGCATGAAGGGCATACACTGGTAAGCAGCTATTCATGGCAGTAATGCTCTAACCAAAGTTTCTTCTTTTTTTTTCTATTACTCCACTTTCTGTGTGCTGATAAGAACCAAATTTCAGTCCTTGGAGGTTAACGAGTGAAAAATATGCCTAAGTGAGCAACAACTGAATGCTTTGAGGAGCCATTCACTGTGCACCATCCTATAAGAAAAAAAAAAAAAGAAATTATAAAACCTCTTAGTTATCAATGTGAATAGTAAGAAGAGACTGGAAACCCCTCTCCCATCTCTACCCATAAGACAGAAGAAATAAATGCCAGGCATGAGTGCTTACCTGAAAGTTAGTAAAAAGATGATAACAGGGATAGACTACTCAAAGCACTTCTGTTATATGGCAGATGCTGTGTGTAATCAAGATAGAGGACAGTGGAAGGATGGATGGTTACCTCATTTAAGCTGCAGTGAATAAAGTGCTGAGAAAGGCTGCCAGGCTTGCTTTTACACTCGCGTTTTCTGCAGCCAGATGAAAGTCATTTTCTAAGAGCTGGCAATTGCTAACAGGGTGTGCACCGATGGGCTCTGGCCAGAGGTGAAGGTCTTCTCCACAGAGGCTGAATGCATTTTTGGCAGCTTATGTTACTCAGAGAAATCAATGGGTTTTGTAACTGTTTGTTATCTGAAGGCTCTCTGTTATGCTGTGCAGTGGTCTTTAGACCAAGGTGGATTAGAAGTAGATTAGATTTGCAGTAAATAAGGCTTTGCATAAGGCTCTTGCTGTTTGAACTTTCTGCAGTTCACAATGCAGGTCTCATTGCTGAGTTTCTCCCAACCAGGAATCTGAGGAAAAGATGTGTTTGTAGTTGATGGGCTGCTTTTTAAAATTCTGATTACTTCTATTACAATATGGAGCAATGTGCAGAAATCTGACCCCAAATGATTTCCCGGTGTGCTAATGTAGAAAAGGCAGATAGTGAGCCCATACCCTAAGGAAGCTTGCAATACAAGAAGATAAATAAAAAAAAAACTGGAACGGCATAGCGAGGTATGCAGAGATGATATGATTTTCTTCTAGCTTTGCTAGAAGAAGGGAAAGAAGAACTCAGATTTCTCCTGTTGACATGCCAATATGCTGTACATTGGTCCACATAAAAAGTAAATGATGCTGATCTATTTTCACACAGTTACATGCTGTTTACAGTCCAATAGCCCCTGACACCTTTACAAAATTCCCAAAGATTTTGCAGGGTTGTGATCAAGGTGTGCGAGTCAAATCCCAGCTCTTGGATATAGATGGTGCCAGGGCCAGGTTTGTGGGACAAAGGAGCTGGCTGATGAACAAGGGCTGCCAGCAGCGACTCTGGACACGGCAGGTGGTGTGGGGCAGCTGGGTGAAATAGATCAAAAGCTGAACATACAGTGGACTACTGGGTCTTCAGCTAAAAACCACTGAGAAGAAGAGATGGTCTGAATTGTAACTACCACCCTGTGAAGGATGCAATTAGCAGGCTGTGAAAATAACGAGATTTGAGATTATCGTGCTAGTCCAAAAGACACTCTATGAAACACTATTAGATGGATGTATGAAAGAAGTAGTATATATTTTTGAGATATCATTGAGTATTGGATCAGAGAATATGGATTTTCGTGCCAATGCCAGGAGAAGGCCCTGCTTGTCATGTGAACAAAAAATGCACTGAAAGGTGACCAAACAAAGGGTGAGCCAGTTACTGCCAGCTCATGGTGTTATTAGTGTATCCATATTGTCTGCTGGTTTTTAAAGTCTTAGTTCCTATACATGTGTAATTATATAAGAGTCTCTCTTAGGGTTGTTTCTGTTTCTTGTTATTTTTAAGTGCACCTAGTCCTTAAGGAGCAAAGCTGAAATACGCTATGTGAATAAAAATTGCTCATAAACCAGAGGCAAATGAAAGAATTAGAAGGGGTTGTTACTTTGCTTTGGTATGTTTTGTTTTTTAGAGACGTGATTTTTAGGCCAACGTTCTGAATATTTTAAGACTGATTCAATATTTTTTGAATCCTTTGGCTTTTCTCTGACCTGGTTCTGAGAAGTCTCTGAAAGAGGAGTCACACAAACCCACAGAATGGGCCTGTCATCTGCTCTATCTCTGATCTGCTTTTGCTGGATTTCATAGGAATCCTCTTTCCCACCTGGGGAGGGTGAAGTACAGTTTGGAAGCCGGAGATGAGCTTTCCTCAGGCACCAAAGGTTAGAGGCTTAGAAACGCTTCCCTTCACTCCTGAAAGGCAATATGACAGCGACAGAAACAGGAGAGGAAGAGAGAGTTAGGAAAAAGGGAAAGAAAAAGTTGTTGTGATACATTCTGAATACAACTATGCTATGCTTTGGCTGCTGTCCTCTAATTATTAAAACATGCTGTTGGCTAATACATGTGTTTTATTTCCAAGAGCTTTGCACAGAATTATTCACACTTATGCATTTTATATTTCATAAGCCTAGATATGAATAATAATGGCAGACGTCTGGTGGTCCTGAGCAGCCTAATGTCAGTCAAATGAATTCTCCAGTTCAACAGTTAGCAGTAGTTTCTGGAAATGGGACTTTTTGATGTGGAAGCAACATTATTCTGGTTAGATGTTTCAAAATATTGATGGTGTTGTCTTTAGCTCTTTGGCTGGTGGATAGGTATAGTTGGCATGACAGTTATAATATCACCACTAGACCTAGGGCCCTCACCTCTGCTAGCACAGGCAACTAGAGAATATCGGTCCCTTACACTGTGCAATGCATAAGGCAATTCTGACTATGGAAAAATTGATGACCTCAAATGGATCTAAACACTTGCTTATTTTTCATCAGTTACACTGAAGCTATGGGTTGGATTAGCAGAACAGCTTCAGAAACGTTTCTGCCTGTGAACCTCCCACTCGTTAGGTGTGAGGTACATTATTTTCCTCGGTGGCTGGCTCTGATCTATCCTTCCTTGCTGTCTTGATATTCCCGCTAGGACTCACCTAACAACAATACTGTTTGTCCAGACTGAAAAAAAAAAAAAAAAAAGTAATTAAACAACAAACCTCACTCGATTCCCTATGGATATTCCTCCCCACAAAAAAAGCCTAAACACAAGGCTTTTGCCTTAAGGACACAATTAAGCTTCCAATTAACAAATACACAAAGTCACACCAGAGCAGGAGCTATCTTTGTTTATTGGGAGCAAAGCTAAGTAGCTCCCATTAAGCGTCTCCTTGGCTGAAACCATTAACACCTATTTGGGGTTGCTTTGCATTTCCCCACCGGTGTTGTGGGACAGCCAGTCCCTCCTGTGGCAGGCAAGCAGAGTACTCCTTCATCTCCTTGCAGGATAATTAAGCCTTGCTCCAAATCTGTCCCCTGGCAGTGCCCCGGGGAAGGGCTTGAGCTGCTGGGGTACGGTGCTGGCTGCAGTGCGCACTCCTGGGGGCATGACACTAAGTTGCTCCCTCCCTCTCACTGCATCATAAAATCATAGACCATAGAAGGTTGGAAAAAGACCCTTAAGACCACCGAGTCCAACTGTTAACCTAACACTGCCAAGTCAACCACTAAACCACGTACCAATGAGCTATGTCTACATGTCTTTTAAATACCTCCAGGGATGGTGTGACACATCTCCCTCTGCAAACCGAGGGCTGCCATCCCTTCCACCTCTACTGGCCTACACAGATGGTGAGAGTTTCAGAGCATCTCAGACAGTGCAAGAATTTGTATATTTTAGAGCCCAGTACTGAGAAGGGGAGAAACATAAGCTCTTAGACATGGCATCTGATGCTATGGTGATGCACATGCACATAAAGAAATAGGGAGTAGTAAATAACAATCACAGTGAAACTGAGCTGCACAGACATAGAATCATAGAATC
>VXBO01007329.1:200873-220227 GCA_013400135.1 Rhinoptilus africanus
CAACCCCAGTTCCCTCAGTCCTTCCTCGTAAGGTTTGTCCTCCAGACCCCTCCCCAGCTCCGTAGCCCTTCTCTGGACACGCTCCAACACCTCAATGTCCTTCCTGGAGTGAGGGGCCCAAAACTGAAAACAGCACTCGAGGGGGGGGCTCACCAGTGCTGAGTACAGGGGGATGATCCCTTCCCTAGTCCGGCTCACCACACTATTCCTGATACAGGCCAGGATGCTGTTGGCCTTCTTGCCCACCTGGGCACACTGCTGGCTCATATTCAGCCGGCTGGCCATCAACACCCCCAGGTCCCTTTCTGCCGGGCAGCTTTCGAGCCGCTCCGCCCCGAGCCTGTAGCGCTGCTTGGGGTTGTTGTGACATGGTCACATATAAAAGAGAACTTCACCAGTGCAGAAAAAACCAGTCAAATCAAATTTCCCTTATGGGTGTTCAAGCGCAGGGTCTTAAGAAGCTGAAGATGGCATTGTCCAAGTGGTTCCCTGGGGCATCAGGAGGGAACACAAACAGTGTAGGGTGCCTGGTTCTCTCTGGGGGCAGCTCTGGGACCCCATGGGGACAATGATACACCCTTCAGGCGCTTTTGCCCCAAATCCACTCACTTTCTTCTGAATGCCAGGTTTAGGATGTGTCCAAGAGATGCTACCTTATATTTCTACCATGAGGTTTTATGGAAAAAGTCTATCCATAGATTTAAGCCTAACCAGACTTTGCCATATTGAGACACGGCTGCTGTTTCCTGCTGGATGATTTGTCCTGTGACAGCTAAAGGAGAGGCTAATGAAAAATGAGAAGAATGTGCTGGCCATCTTCGTAGCCATATTTCACAGTGTGGTTTTGAAACCGTTTGTTTTCTTAACTTCCTGAGGTCAATGGTTATGGGAGATGGATGTCACCACATGTGCTCATTTGGAAAAATAGCAATGGTCAGGCTTTAGGTTAGTGAATGGTGTTAGGGAAAGGCAAAGAAACTAAAAAAAACCAAAAAATAAAACAACTTATTTGTTTGGGACATGGTCAGGATTTCAAAAATCTCAGTTCAGGATGCTGATTAGGTAAATTCAGCAGGCCTTTCAATTAATTTATGATTTGTTCCAGAATTCAATAAACAGTGCATGAATATGCAGAAATACTTTAGGCTTTTTTTTTTATTAATATTAAGGCCTTCTTGAATTCAAGTATGACTACAAATAGATGCCTATCTCTTCCGGGAGGCTTTTGACCTTAACTTAGTGTGAAACCTTGTTATTATTCTTCAGGTACTGGAAAAGCACTCACTTAGGATACTAGTCGAGCACTTGAAGACATGAATTATTAGGGAAAGTAGTCACTGATGTTGTCTACCAAAAAGTCTAAAAGCTATGAGGTTTTAAATAAAATACTTCCATTTAAAATGTTAGAATTCAAGCTGCAGAAGTGCATTAGTAATGTTTTTAGCATTTACGTGATATGCCTACTCACAGCTTCAAAATACTTCCCAAACGAGGATACGCATCCTCATTTTACAAATGAGGAAGCCTGATGTGATTTATTTACGCTTAAGCGCAAGGCTAAAGACCTGGAGTGAGCTGTTAGCGGAGCCAAGGGGGAGCACTGGGCTCCGGCAGTGCCAAGCCTGGGGAGCAGCCGGTCACCCGGCAGGTGGGGGCATGTGGCAGTGTCTGGGCCCCTGGGACTCTAACAGCTTTAAAGCCCAAATTGGCTTTGACCTTGCGGCTGCTGGATGGAAGTAGCGCCGGGCTGGATGTGCTCCCTCCCTGCGGTCCAAGACCCCTGGGTGCAAGCGGGCTGTGTTGGTCAACGCTGAGTTTTTGCAACAGCAGTGCCTTACCTGTATCTTATTCAGTGCCTCTGCGGTGTTCCTCTTGCGTGGGCACGCTGTCTTGTTATTAGCCGTGGGATTTCTCACACCATAGCCACTAGCTCCCCTGGAAGCAATGGGAGCCGGTCCCCCTAGGCAGGGAGCTGAGAATATACTGCTTCTGGCAGTAATAAAGAGCAAGGCGATGCTCCCTCCACTACTTTGGTTTCCTGGCTGCGTCATGCAGAGCATTTGTGTGATACTCAGCGCTGGATAGCGATGAAAAAGAAATGAGCTGGAAGGAAAGGGTATGACAAAAACGAATGGTATGGTATAACAGAAACTGGTTACAACACATGAGACGCCAATACGGAGCAGTTATGCTTAAAAATGCCAAACAGATGGCATAGGACAATGCAAAGATTGTTTAGCATTACCCTGAGGTATAGTGAAATATCGTCAGAGGTGTGGGAATGTAGTGAGATTTTTCCAAAGAGGTCTTCTGGGACTGCTCACACACCCCGGCGTGTTGGCAAGCGTTGGGAGACAAATTGAAACTAATAGCTGAGCAGGTGAGACCAACAGGATCTGCACTCGTGTTGTTAAAATGAGGCTTTAATAATACAGAGTGGGACAGTGCTGTATATTCGATAGCTGTTTTTGTTGCCATTACAAGTAATTTATTTTATGTAGACATCGGAAAAGATAAATTACTTGGAGCAGAGGCGATTAATATGTTAGGCAGAAACACTGCAGCTCTTCTTTCAAATGCCAGTGTCCATACAGAGGAAAATTTACAGGGAGCTGTGAAGCTATGGCAGCCACTTTAGAGTGCTAGAAATGAAGGCAGTTACTAAATCTAAACCAAACTTGAACAAAATACATTGAAATGAAGGAAGAAATCCTAAACATCCTACTAATGTTTTTTTAAAACTTAACTATTACAATTGGTTAGTTGCACAAGCGTTGAAAAAGGAAAAAAATATTACACTGGATTTTTAGGTGTTAATTCTGATATTGCGCTAAAGGAATTAATACTACTACTTTCTTGACTGCTGTCTTAAAGTATAAGACAAAAGTTGTCAAACGTTTGCATGTGGTTTCTGTGGAAACAGCCCAAGAGTGTTTTCAGTTAAAAGAAAAAATGCTCTAACTTTTTGCAAATTATATTGGCTTGGGATGTGATGATGCCGGAGAAGTGTTTTCTGTTTTGTTTGTATAAAGAAAAATTTTCAGAGGTCATATGTCAAGCTTGAGTTTTTCCTGTTTTCCACAAAATCAGCAGGTGGTACTTGCAAGCAAACTGTATCTTCAAATTTGACAAAAATTCCCGATGAGAAAATATATGGGAGATCTGTAGTTTGTTTCAGTGTGAAACTTGGCAAGAAAAGTTTTTGCCTGCAAAAATCAGGGCTTACTTATTACATTAGGCACTTTTTCTTCTTCAATATGCAATAAGGACATGAAATGTCTCCTGGATGCTCCCTAGAGATGGACAAAGTACTCCCTTGAATTCTTTCTTACGAGAAATGTATACACATAATTTTTAAAAAGGTTTCCATGAAATAAAAAAGCGAAAGATGAAAATGTGGGGTTGTTTGAGGTTTTTGGTTGTTGCCCTAAGCAAAAACCCAAATAATAAATCCCTTTTTGACAAAATCCCAGAAATTCAAAGACTGTTGGTTACTCATTTAATTTCTGCTGAAAGTTTTCAGGAGCTGTTTTCTCTCTGCCTGTCAGCTCTCCTAACCTCCTCCTCTCCTCAGGAAGCATCTCAAGTTATCTTTTTATTCAGGATTGCTTCATAAGCCTGTGTTATTGTTTACAAAAATTAAAACTCTCAACAGGACTATATGACTCCTATGAATTCCTGCCTGCATTCTGTTTTTAAAGCCTACATTTATAAAATTAGGCACTTTGGCTGTTAAGAGTTTGATCCTGCAGTTCTGGCCAAGAAAAAAACCCTTCCCCACCAGTGTAAAACGTTAAGAGACCAGGACCAAGCCAAATTCCTGTTGCCCTGAAGTTCCTTGGGTTTATGATCCTCCAGGAGAGCGTGGTTTGGAGGTGGACTCTGGCAAAAGGCTGTGCCCCAGAGGGGGATTTCACGCCTGCAGAAGTCTGGCAGGAGTTGACTTGAGGCATGGTAACCCCATCACCTGCCCTCCTGGGATCCTCTTTGAGCTCTCAGCTGCCCTCCAGAGCCCAGCAAGGCTCCTCTAACCCAGCCTCCAGTATTTGTAGGCCATAAAATATTTCTTCTTGTCATTCCCAAGGAGAACTGTTGCCTGCTTTGCTCTCTAGCCTTTGAAATCCGTGTTTCAGGGCAGCTCTCCTCATGCACGCACAAGAGTCCAAGCAGCCCTTGGGCTCACTTGCAACCCCTTTCCTACCTTACGGCACCTCCCGAGAGCTCCCTCCACAGACCCAGGGAGAGCCACCTCCCTCCGATGACTGATTTATTGCTTCTCCTCCCCTTCTTGTCACAGTAGGTCAACACCACGCTGAGGCAGTGACAGTCTCCCTGTTGGAGGTGGCCCCGTTTAACACAGCTCTCCTCGGGGAGGTGGGTGGCCCGGCTACGCCGGTGCCAGGGCTGATGTCTGACAGACAGATGAGGAAGTCAGTGGGACATCACTTTGCATCTTTTTTTTTTTTTGCCTTTTTTTTTCTTCTTCCCCAGAGTTGTCAGGCTTTCTGCTCGACATATTTTTAAACCAGGCTTCTGACAGCTTTTCAAGGGGGGAAAAAACTGCCGAAGTAGTTTTTCCATCTTTTTTTGGAGGGTAAAATAGTCCAGTGGAGTGGATGATGAAAATGAACAGCAAAAAAATGTCAAAGTGAAACATCAACATTTCAGCAGAGCTTTGTCACTGAAGTCTTTTTTTGAGTAGTTTAAGAAAAAATTCATAGGAAGCAAAAGAATACTTTTTTTTTTTTAAATGCAAGCATCAATAAAATAAACAAAGCACAGCGTGTCCAGCAGAAAATGCAGCTGAGAAAACCTCTACAGCAAAGCTTCATCTTTAATGCTTGATTTCTCTGCAGCTGCAGGCAGGGACATTTTGTGTCCATAAAACTGAATCAAGCTTTAAATTAGAGAAGTAGATGACCCTATGTCTGATCCACCAGAGTATGCAAGTAGCGTGGCTGATATTAGCAGGGCTAAAATCCAACATCCAAGAATAAAATCTTACTTGTGATGCACTTCTGCATTGGTTGAATAGCACAGCTGTCAATATTTTAAAAAATTTAATTAGCAAATTAAGATAGCAATTATTTATCATAAAATAAACTATACTGTGTGTCCCAGACAACACATGTGTGGGAATTAATCTCAACCAGGCAGAAGCTTATTTAATTGATTAAATTTTAGATATGGTAAGTAACCACATTGGAGTCAATGCAATAAGTAAAGCCAAACATATGCTTCATCTTGCAGGGCTGGAGCCTTAAAGCTGCAAAGGTATAAAAGAGCTGCTTAGCTGGAAGCCACCGGATTCAAAACCTTTCTCTCATTTACCATGTACAAAAGAAAATACCTTGCATTACCCTGCAACATCTTCATTTATCCTGAATTTAAATGCAGTTCCCAGAAAATAGCTCGCATTAGGATTTAATTGGAAGACACTGACACTTTTTCCAGCATGTGTTCCTCTATTCCTCATGATGTTTCTGGGAGTTAAGGGTAGGGAATGTTTTATCTTGAGCTTATGCAGGATTCAGCCTCGTACTGAGTTGTAAAAATTGTCCCCTGATGTTTTAGCCTCAGATACTTGTAAATGTCTGTTTCAGCATAAGATTTCTATCTGAAACATTCGGCATAGAGAAATATTAAAGTAAAAAAGTTATTTTGTTGTTCAAAAATTCTCCCATCTCGCTTCCAGAAGGGGCTTGGATGCGGTTGGTACCTGCGAGACATCAGGAACCGCTGACAGCTGAGGAGAGGTGTGAAGGCCAGCGCCTCCGTGAAACCCTTCTCGGCCAGACGGCTGGCAACGTGTCAGTACCTGACTTGTAATCAGGTGGAATATTAGGATCTAGACGTGATGTTTCAAGGTCTTCAGCTTTTCCATGGTTTTCACTCGCGTGCCACAAATAGGTAGCTTCCCAGCATGACTGCTGTGAAGTGTAGTAAGAGATGCCTACTCTTTCTCCTTACCTCCACTGGCTTGTTTAGATCAGGGTTTCAGAGCCATGCTGATAAAAGGTAATTTCAGCTCAATATTCAGCTACATCCAGAGAAAAAAAAAAAAAGTAAGCAAAAGCCCTAATTTTGCTATTTGTGGATTTACAGTTTGCTGCTTATTTTGGATCATCTCCGTTGGCAGCGTGGACTTACTCTCTCATTACACACCATGCTGTAGTCATGATGACATCTTGTAGTAGAGTGCAAATAACATTTATTTGTCAGGCAAAATATAGACCTAGTGGTTTCTAAATGTTGTGCTGTTTCTTTTTTTAAGGATTTTTTTTTTAGATGATATTGAAACTCTGTCAGGAATAACATTTTCCTGGTGTATACAGTGCTGGAGGCAGGATGGTGAGGCTCCTGTGCCTCAGCTGTGCTCGAGGTACGTTAGGTTTTTCGCAGAGCCCGTTGCATCCCTCACAACCCTTCCATCGGTGATACCTGGGATGGGGGTCTTGGGAGTGCTGGATCTGGCTACCTCTATGCTAGACACTCAAGCCACCATCTGATCCCTCAGCAGAGCAGCTGTATGGGATGTTCGCTGGTCCGTCATAAAGTACACTGGGGGATTTTTGGGAGGGATGGGTTAGCTGGTCAGATAGCATGCTGAGGGTTTACCTAGCTGGCTGGTAGCCTGGGGCTGTGCAAACCTGCCTGCCCTGGCCCTGAGCAGCCAGCCCGGCTATTTGGGAGACAGGCCATAGGCACAAATTGCTAAAATCGAGATGATGGAAGCACTAGTATCCAGCAAACAAGGACGGTCACCTGAGAGTGCCTGGAAATTGGTATCCTGGTCCAGCAAACAGAGACATTATCAAGTGACAAAAGATCTCTTGCCAAATCCTGTTGTATCATTCTCTCCCTTAAAAATATTAGGGGAAGAAAAAATTACGCTTATTCCAGTACGTAAAGGAAAATTCAACTAATCCAGACCTTCTATATTGCAAAATATTTCACACAGCCAAATTATTTATTTACTTGTACAGAACATGTGTCACAAATCTGTTAAGTATGAGCCATCCGGGGTGCGTTTTCTTGTTTGAATGCTGAGTTTGGGCTCTGCTCTGAACAGTGTGGTTTGAAAAACTCTGAAATGACCAGATGTATCAAATAATGCTATGAATATTATTCCAGCTTCTATATTATTAATTAGGTTATATATAATTGATTTGGACCATATTCCAAACTGGTGCAATATTGGTCTTTTTTCAATGAATGCTATACGATATATACTAAGGATCTGGCTTTTTTAATATTAAACTACCAAAATATATCACACGTTCAGCAGACCCACTGTGCACATAGAACATGAAATAAAGTATGTGCAGCACCAGTCCTGAATTTGTTAAGTCGAAAGCTCGTATGACTTAGTCCAGAGTGTTCCTTTGTGGAGGTTTCTCATTTTTCGTTAAAGATGATGTTCTGTGCTACAAATGCAACCACTCCAAAAAAAAAACCAAAAAACAAAAAGAAAGACAAAAAAGAAAACCAGCGTAAAAACGAAAGAAAATATTTCTCAAAATTAAAACCAGGATGTTGTTCTTATGCAGGCTGTGAATGTTTTGGACTGATATGTGTGTGTGTGTGTATATATATATATATAAACAGACAATTAAATGCTAGTCCAAAACATGCATAGTGCTATGTCTGCCCGAAAGGAGTTTTGTTAACGTGTGAATTTGTGAACTGTTATACAATCAGAGATTTTTAGGTATTTTTTATAAATATGTTGATAGTTTGCTGCAGGTACTGAAGGGCGTAGGAAAATATCTACATCTATTGTCTCTGCATTTAGTCTGATTCAGTGGTTAAGATTTTCACACAGTCAAATTTGGAGAGCAGTGGGGAAAATGTAAAAAGGCTCGTAAAAGCTGGTAGTGCAGAGAAAGACCCTGGGGTGCGATTCTTTGCCTGTAGTGCTTTGCACAAGTTTGTTCTCTGAAAGCCTCCAGCATAACCTGCAAAAGCAGGGGTTTTTCCCAACCTTTTCCATGTTTACAACTGAATTCTTCTAAGAATAAGGTCTGCACGTGGAGAGAAGAGAGAGGAAGTGTTTAACGGGGAGGAGGGAGAGTTTGTGGCAAAGAAGCACTATCAGCTAGAGGACAGACACTGCAGATTTGAGTGCGTGAACATAAGAGAGCAGGATGGAGAGCTGAAGGCCAACGCGTTTTCTTTCACTGGAAACGCCCCAGCGTAGGCAGTAATCCTTCCAGTCGCTTATAACTGTGCTTCCCTTGGACTGTAGACTTTCCCCGTGATCAGGACAGGCAGAAAACATGAAATCAGTTAATTAGTCTTTCAGCAGGAAGCATTTTAATCTCCTGATAAAAATCAGCAATTGGGAAGGGCGTAATGAAGCAGCTGTAATGCTTAATGATTTTTTTTTTGGTGGGATATATAATTAAATCTTGCTTGGGTTTTTCTTACTGGTAAAACGTTATTTGGGGAATTCAATCGATGTGTTACGCATCTTTCAAGGATTCTGGTGCTCTTTGTAAGCTGCTTCCCTTACAATGAGGAATTACTGATCTATCACTCCGGGTTAGTTGGCCCCGTACTCTTACGTGGCGCGGACAGACGAGGCATGTAATTTCATTCCGACTTTTTTTGCACACTTTGCTTGGCCTGCTGGCAAAAGCCCTCTGGTGCCAGGGCTCGCATTCCAGCTGTTGTGCATTTATCTTGCTATCGGACAAATACTTTATCATCCCATAACTTTTTTTTTTGGAACTGGGCTGCAGGGCAGACAATATTTGTGGGAAAATCTGTGGAGCCTGGCTGCACCTTCTGGTATGCCATGGGATGAAGTGGTTTGTCCCCCCGCAGTTTAGAAAGATCATGTACAGACAGGCATCTGGCTAAAGACCACCAAAAACACTTTGTTGAGCACAGTTTCTGTGTGTCTCTATCAAACGCAGCGGCAGCAGCATCCTACCCTCAGGGATACGGATGCTCCTCACCTGACGGTGCTTTTCTGTTTGCGGTATGAACACGCTCCTCACACCACTGCTGCTCACAACCTCACATCTTTCACTGCAATTGCCTTCTGACAACTACCTGCACTTCCTCGTCTGTTTGCCTCTTTTCCAGTGAAACCTGAAACCAGGTGAAACTTGCTCAGTGTCTGATTTCACTTCCAAATTGAAATTCAAAGCCAAAAGAAGCCGCGGGTCTTCCAAGGTTCACCAGCCTCTTGTCAGCCCAGGACACAGACACATACATAAGCCAATTTAGAGTAGTATGTGGAAATAACGTGACTCAAAGACAAAATTGCTTGTGTCCACACCTGCCTTGAAAAAATTTCCTTTACTTTGTACCTTTCTCCTTCCTCTTTTGTGTGTCCTCTGTCTGATAGAGTATATGGATTGTGTTATTATACCAAGGGCTTGATACATCTTAGGTACAGGATAAATGCCCGTTTTTTAACGGGTAGCATAATGATATGTTAAAACGCATGACAAAAATTCACACGATTCATAACCGTGTCCAAGACAAACCTCTCACTGAACTGAGAAGTTTTGCTTGGGTGAAAATAAACAGGTATGTCCAATTAGGCACAAAATCTGCCTATGGGGATTATTTTTGGTTACTTAAAAAAAAAGAATTCATTTATTTTTGTAAAAAGAAGCAATACCAGCAGTGGTTTACTTTGGGTAATTCTGCTAAACAGCTGGACTTTGAGGAGATTATGTAAGCTGAACTAATTGCCAAACTTCTGATGCTTGTTCCTTGCTAGCCATAATTTAATTCTGTATTAGATTTTCTGTCTTTCACCCCCAGTTACACATGATCTGTGCTTTGTGTAGGGCCAGAGATGGTGAGTAAACAGTAACTATGGTAATCCTGAAATTCCTCTGTTCCTACGCCAGACGTTCGACCCATCCACATCCTAGGTGCATATTAGAGCTGCCTTCAGGCTGTTCTAACTTATGCCTGCTTGACTCCCACCGGAATATTCGCACAGCTGGGAAGAACAAGACTGTCATTACTGCATAGGTTTTATTTATTGTTTCAGGGTAGTATTTATGCCGGCCATATTTCACATTTATTTTGAAATCAAAGGTTTTCAAAAGTGGTAATTTCGTAAAGAAACCAGACAGTTAAAAATGGGGGGGCTACAAAACTTATTAGAGCCCAGTATATTGAAGGTATCCAATTCTATACATAAACTGCATTAATGATAGCAATGGAATAAGTGGGAAAAGCTCCCATGTGATAAGGCTCCAGCTGTGAACAGTTCAGTGGTCTACAAAAATGCTCCTACTGTTGCAGCCGCTAGCAGAGTGACCCGGGGGGTGAGGGAAAGTCATGGTTAGAAATCTGAACAAAAATGCAAACACAGACACAGAGGCACATTTTATCGTTGTTTAAGACTGTGACTTTTTCCAGCATATTGAAATGGCTGTCCTATGCTGTTCCAGCGAGAACTACTGTGAAAGTTCAACATTTGATCAGCCCCTGAATGTCTCGCCTGGTGCCTGTGACGGGAGTTGGAAGTACAAGAGCAGAGTTAAGTCACTGTATCGAATCTGAGAAAAGATTTTGCTAGGAGAAAATAACTATATTCTTGATTCCCATTGCTATTCTTTGAGACGCTAATGTTTCAGTCACAGATGGATCTCAGCTTCTTTTTCTTTGTCTGGCCCTTGGGAGGCTCACAGGCAAGTCATGAAGAAGTGTTCTGACATCTATGGGGCAATTTAGCCTAACGAACTGAGGGGACAGATGCAATCAGGGCAGAATGGTGGTCTGTGTTTGCGGTTCTTACTCCCTTCTGTGGTGCTTGGCTAGCGCCTCGGTCCTGCTGCTCATTATCTGTGTTCTCATTAGCATTTAGCAAGGCTGTTGCCTATCGTTCACACCCACAGTTGATAGTGTAGCCCTGGGTTTGCTTCCTCTGTCTCTCCCCATCCTTCTACAAGCCGGTCTCTGAGGAAGGCAGCTGGGGCTCTGAGTGCACAGCTGAACTGGTAACTAATTAATAATGCTGCAACAGGTTAGATGGCAAATTTTTTTAAGATGAACTATCTTAATATTATGGCCTAGTTTGAGATCTATGGAGAGAGAGTGATTCAAGTGTTGCCATTACTCCCAAGAGAGTGTGGGGTTAGGATTGGAGGTTTAGTTATGGACAATTTGCCAACTGGTGTTTGCTGTTTGCCGTGGGAGACTGGTTTTCCCTTCCTCAAGCAGATAACCAAAAACTCCAGCATGAGAGCAATGACACACCACTACAGAGTGCACAGCAAAGAGCAGTGCACCACGTCTCTCCAGCGTAAACTCGTGAAATCTGCTGTCTCTTCCATGAGCATCTAAATGGAAACCCCAGGGCTTGTGGGTATGGGCAGCAGGCATCTGAGAATGGGGTAACTATGAGCCTCGCTGAGGGCTGCATGTCTGCTCTGGGCCTCCGAAGCCCTCACAGATGAGTAGGCACAACAATGAGAAGGCAGCAGGTTCTTCCTTCGTTCCCTTCCCATCTGCTGTGGTGGTAACACAGGACTTCTCCAGCTAATTGACCCCTGTTCTTTGTTTTTAGCACAAAAACCTGTTCATTGTTTTTAGCATTGTACATCTTTGGATTTACAGCTCTTCAGATATCTCCTGCTTTCACAAAGTGACAAGTGCTTGGACAAGCTTTCATTGCTGGGCAGCCCCCAGTACAACTCCTCCGAGAACATCCTGACAAAGGGAAAACTGAAATTGAGCCTCTGGTTCCATCCGTCCTGTGGCTGACTGATCCCTTAAGGGATACAATCACCTCTCCTACCTCCTGGTAAAAGCCTGTATTCCATTTGGTGGCCATGTACTCTTACCTCCCTCATCTCCACGCCTTCTCTGAAAACATGAAATATCAGGCTGACATGTCCTTGGGCATGAAGGACACAAAATCCCGTGCTAAACAAAAATCATCCTGGCCTTTGGTTCTGCCAACAGTTTTCACAAGTGCATTCAAGCTGACCTCTGCTGAATGTCCGGCACCAACACCTCACCGTACCGGCAGCTGGTGACCAAAATGAGCCATTCTGGGTACCACACCTGGGACTCATTAGTCTCCCACTGGGACAAGCACTGCAAGGCAAAGGGAAAAGTCCTCCAAACCAGTCATACTAGGGAGGGAAGGGGCCAAAAGCTTTTCAGTGACCTCATTCCTCCCTTGGGACTGAGGCAGAGCCACATGCATTTCCCTGCCAAGGCAGCCACCAGCATAAGAAGAGCACTGGGAGTGCTCTCTAAATTGGTGCATATCCTAGAAAAAGCCCTTTTCTTCTCATAACTCAGGCACTAATCTTTCCATCACTATGACACCTCTCTGACGAGGCCCATCATTTGCTCCTGCCTGACCTACGTGTCTTTTCTGTAGTCTCTTACCTTCACTGGACATTTGACGCTGGTTTTGCCCAGCCAACATGCTGGGACTCTTCTAGTGAGGTGTCACCATGGCCTTGCTGGGGGTTTTGGGACCTGCTATGCAGACAGCAAGGACTGGGTTTCAGCCACTGAATAGAGTTGTTCTTCCCCAGAGAGTCCCTGGCCAGACTCCCAGTACCAAAATAGCAACGGGGTTATCTACATGTTCAGCAATGCCAGCATCATATCTTGTCACCTAAGGTCTCCTTGCCCTATCTGGATGTAGAGGAAATACCAGCATGGGTACAAGACGGCGTAAAGGACAAATGATTAGGATGTCCTATGCAGATATGCAGGGCTGTCTGATAAGATTTTTCACCATCCCAAAGAAATTCCATAATTTGCAAAAAATCCTGTCCACTCCTCATCCTGCCTCTCCTACAAATGGGTAGGTTATTAGAATTTGAAACTCTGTTTTAAAGGGCACTTGCGAGAAATCAAAAGGATATCCTGGGGGCCCTGTCTGGGGCTTAAGTATTTTCCCTTTAGCTTGATTTGAAATCGTTCATTGCACAGGAAAAAACTCAGCATTTGGGGGAAATGGCAGTAAAGGACAGAGTACCAAACTTCCTCCTCTGTCTGATAACAAGTCACATTCATAGCTTCATTCCAGCTTGCCTTTATTTTCTATTCACTCTGTATTATTCACTAAAAACTTGTTTGCCATTATTTATTAATGAGAGCATTAAAAGTGCAAATTACATCTACAGAAAGAATCCTTGGAGCGGATCATATAGCACGTCCCCCTCTGTTTCAGTGGATCGGGTACCTCACCTTTGGGCTTTACCGCAGGCTCTACCAGAGCATGAGTGCCTTTGCCAGCCTGCACCAGCCTTGTGCCTGTCTCCGGTGTCTGCAGTGACCAAATCAGCGTGAAGGACCAGCAGGCAAGTGAAGGAGCAGGTTTGTAAGAGCAGCAGTGCAATCACTGGCTTGCACGCTGGAAACCCTTTACTCTTACATCCAGGAAAGCTGTTTCTTCCCAGTCACCTGTAATGTCATCTGCGCTAATAGGTACTCAGAAAAGAAACACTGCTTATTTGCCCTGTAACCTCAGTTGCTCTGAGCTCTTGTAGCCACCGTGGATCTCCTGTCTATTTTTTACCTTATGATTTATCTGTTGCCTCCATTTTTTCAGAGCCCTCAAAAAGCTGGGTAAGGCACTCAGAGAACCATGAATGCTGGCAGGACCCCTCAAGGGGCGATGCGTGCAGTGCTGGAGGATCCTGCTGGCAAAATCCTCTGTTCTCAAACTGATGTGCAAACTGACCTGTAGAAACTGCAGTAAGCAACTGTGTGGTTCACATTTGCACTAATAAATCGGAATTTGTCTCAGTGGCTGATGACAGTAGGCAATAGGATTCCCCGAAACAACAAGCAGCTTGAATTCAAACTGTTTATTTATCAACAGATAGGTGAATTTATTTACTAATGATTTAAAGGGCTCCCTCTCATACTTTGACCCAAATATGTCAGTAAGGCGTCTCTGCTTCACATTCATGCATGTGGGGGATTTGCTTTTCATGCACCTGCTATTGCTGTTAGGTTTCACTGATGAGCAGAAGCAAAGCTTTTCTCTTCTGAACAGCTACTGAATTACATTTATTTTCTTGTGCTTTTTACTTGTTTCTCTGGAAAAGATCTCAGGTTCCCAGGCTTAATGCCTGAGTGATCCACGGAGCCCCATTTCCTGCACGTTTCGGTGCTCCAGGTAACAAAAGGGGTCTCTCTCTGGTCTCTGAAGTGGAAAAGCTAACTGTTCCCTTCAGAAAGAAACCCCCTTTTGTTCCTACGTTATTACTTATGACTAACGGCATCTTGAAGGGTTTGCCGCTGTGCCTATGCTCATGCTGCCGCTGCTGGGGTGTATCACAGTGTGCATTCATGGGCTTTTTGTTGCACTCCCAAGCAGACGTGCTCTCCACAGCATCACTTTGGGCTGTATGGCATGTGCCAACTTTCAGGCAAAATCCTCACTACTTTGGTGAGAATCTGTGTCCTCAGTACTCCAGATAACTCTTCCCTGCTCAGGGAGGACTAACCCGACAACCTCAAGGATGGGTTTTACGAAGAAAAGGGTGCAGCTATCATCTCTGCATCTGCCTAGGGTGAGAGTTATCTTCGATTCACCGCTGTCTGGAATTGCTTGTTATTGATTCCCGTAAATTGTCTTATTTGTCTGAGGGCTGCCCAGATGAACAGCAGACGCTTGAGAACTCTAAATGGGAGTCAGCCACAGAGTTCAGAGATTAATCTGTCCCTTTGGGGTGCTGAGCAGCCAGCAATCCAAACAGCTTGTTGTAAGAGGCTTAACAATGCAGAACAGCTGATTTCAGATTCATCCATTGAAAACATACATTCATGTTGTTGGATGTTGGAATAATGCTAAATCACTTTAATCTAAACCACATTTGAATACGACTCCCACAGTTTAAAGGGCACTGAATTAATCTTGTGAGTAACGGAGTTGCCTTGTAAAATGCATTTGTGTGATGTTGTAAGAAACTTATAAGAAACTTGACTGTGAAGGGGGCAGCTCTTTGAACTTGTAAACCCTCACTGTTTAGAAATATATAGCTGTTTGAACATGAGTCTAAATGCAGCAGAATTTGAACAAACTGTTCCTCTGCTTTCCCATATTTTAATGTGCTCATCAGCGAATATTTATGTATGAAGCCTGTAGTAAGCGCAGTCGTCATTTTTCAGCTGTCTCCAATTGGCAGATCGATGAAAAATTTGGTGTGCTCCCACTCAATTGAAAAAAGTAACTAACAGGCTGCTAGGTCATTTTCTCTCAACGTTAATCCATCATTATCACCTGAAGTGCATTACTTTGAAGACTGAAGAAGGTCCATATTTCAATTTAAATGATGCCTAGCAGGTATAAGCTTGACATTTTCAGTTCCCACTAAGGCTTAAAGAGCTGACAACATTTTATTTTGCTGAGAATATATCTTTTCCTCCTCGAGGATTTCTATACAAAGACCCAGCAGTAGGCATGCCTTTATGCTAACCAGAGACAAGTTTAGTTAGTTACTCAGAAATGCCTTCATTTTGTAGGGCTTAAAATTATAGTTGTGTCTGAAAGAAGTTTTTTCCTTTTTTTGTTGTTGTTAATTCATGTTTGAGTTTTTTGGGGTTTTGGCTTTTTTTTTTTTCTGCTTGTAATCAAAATCTTCATGATGTTGGAAAAGAAGGCTGATGCTGGTAGATAAGATACCTGCTTTGTTTGGGAAGGAAATGCAGGAATTTGGTTTTGCAGCAGACAGATGGGCTTCATCCTGGATCTGTCATCCAGCAGCCCCTTTAGGGGGAAATGGCAAAAACAACCTCTATGGAAGTCCTTTTGGAGGTATAACATGGGTTCTTCAAACTTGCTGTGGACCAAGTCCTTTTCTGTGTGGACATCAGGACTGCCCATAAACAGGAGAACCGGTTTGTTGCTGGTACCCTGTACCCAGAAGGAGTTTGGAAGGGGGTTACAATTTACCAGAATACATTCAGCCCTTCCTTGTCTTTCCCCTAAGGCACACATACGCACAAATGCATGCCAGGCGTAATACAGTTGCCAAAGGTTGAGAATGTCAGGTTCAGTCAGGTCTCGAGAACCCGCAGATGTTTCAAATCAAAATGTTACCTTAATAGGAATAATGAGGTGTCTGAGAGAATTGGTCTGTGCCATTTAAATGGGAAAAATTATCTTTTCGCTACTCCGGGCATTCTGTTCATCTGAGCATCTTCAGCTCAAGCCCCTTCCCATAACTTATCTGGAGAAGAAAGATGGTGATTTTTTTTCCTCTATGGTAACAATGGGTGTAATTTACTACTTTAAAAATGTCCAGATACACAGTAAGGTATTCTGAACAAACGTTGAGTGGTCTAACTCCAGTGCTGCTGGGCTGGGGTGCAGGCACCGTTCATGGTACCTACTCCACAGCAGCAGGTGCAGAGACACCCACGGTAGGAGGAAATCCAGGGGAATGTACTCCCAGGTGCACTTTATTTCACCTTGGGCTCAGCAAAAGCATGTCTTGCAGCAACCAGATGGACTCCAGTCTGTATCTCTCATGTGGGGAAGATGGTAGCTCCTTTTCAGAGAAAGGAAGGAGCTGCAGCTCTTAGAGACCTGCAGCCCAAAAGGTCACGGGAGAAGATGGAAAGCATTTTTACACTCCATCCTGCTCTTCCTGGGAGAGACCTCGGAGCCTGGGCCACAGCTTTCACTGGATGTAATTCAGTGTCCATTTAAGTTTGAAGATTTTTTCCTCCTCACCTTACCATTCCTTAGAGAATCTATCTCATGCTGAGCAGTTCTGCATAGTTAATTATTAACTAGACATCATTTAAAAAAAACAAAAGTGCTTTGAAATAATTTCCTTTTGTTTATTTTCTGGAAAAAAAGGGGAAAAAAACCCCTTTTCCCCCCAGTTATGTTGTTTCCTTTACTAACATATTTTGCATGAGATTGTTGTTTTATGGGAAATTACACAGCTCATTAACTTCTGGAATAATTGGTATCCAATGGTGTAATCAAACCACAGGCTATAAATAAAAGGAATTTTGATGTACAAAATCTTAATTGAGCCTGTATCCAATTTTTGGATGCATCTTGCCAACTCACCAAAATCTAATTTACCTGCTTTGCTTAAAATGTTTACCCATCAGAATGACCCGCTCCTATGGTAGCAGAATATTAAATATTTTTTAACATACTGTATTAATATCATATGAACACACTGACCTTTTAAAGATTATTCTCAAAAGGGACTAATGAGGACACGCACAACAATAACATTTATAAATAGAAAGGCTGAAGGGAGACCGGCAATTGACTGAGAATACCATTTTTTGAACCTGGAATTTTGTACAACTGTTTTAGAAGTTACTGATGTACGTTTTCCTACCTTTCACAAGCTGTAAAATCCCATTCTTTTTTTTCTACCCATCTAGATTTATGTTGCATTCCTCAGTGTGGTAGCTTAAGCTTGTTATCTCAATGCATTATATCTATTCCGATATATTGTCATTAGGTGATAGGTGGCCTATGAAAATAAAATTCAGTAAGATGAATTTGTAGCTACATATATAATGATCTGATCCTTAGATATGAATTTATGTCCATCGCCTGTTCTGGTGGTGCACATCAGCTAAAGAGCTGCCAATAAGTACTTAAGACCATTTAAATATATATCTGGAGCCAGAGAGAGACGTATAAATATATCTACATATTGAGAGATATAAATATGTACATGCTCAGATGATGTCTTTTGAAGAAAAATGTTTCAGGGCAGACCGTGGGCTCCTCAGAGGCTGAAGTAGAGGGCCTAGTAAAAAGAGTCATGCTTAGGCTTGAAAAATTGTATTTTACAGGCAAGGAAAACCATGGATTAGTCAACGTATGTGTATGTATAAACACATATGCATGTATATCTTCAGATCAAAATACATCTTTACTTGCTTCCACTGAAGGCAGAAGACCCAGCCAGGCAGGTAACATTGGCCAGACTTGTATTAATGCCCCAAGTGTCTGCCAAGTGAAAATCTGCCGAGTCTCCAAGAGTGTAAACCAGGTGCTCTAATGTCTGCCTCCCTCAGCCTCCTTGCCAGAAAGGACACACTGCTGGGAGTTCCTCTTTCGTGGTGCTAGAGCTGAGACCTCTGAGGGAGTATCCATAGATATATCATTTCTATTCTTCCCACGTGTTTTTAAATCCACACTCCAAACCCTTGTGCATTGTCTGTTTCTGTCCATCATTCACAACCGAGCGAAATGAAGGACTGTGAATAATGGTAATGTAAAAAGCAGCAGGCAAATGTAATCTCCAGCAATGCTGGGTGGGGAGCAGCATCTCTGACCGGACTTGGCTTGTGTTTATAGGGGCTGCTATTAATAATAAACAAGAGTCTCTACTCCTTTGCCATATGATAAGCATCACGTTCAGTATAGAGTTTCAAGATTTGGATCTGTCATTGAAACCTCTGAAACAATACATACGTGACCAGATCTGAACCATCTGAACTGTTAGAAATACAACTGTTCTGCAAAGTCCACTACAAAGCCAGGTGCTGCCGCTGCTGTGAGAGCAGCATTTACAGGCTCTCTGGAGGAAAAAAAGGTCACGCTGGGCCAGGGTGGTTTTCAGTATTCAGCTTTCTTTTGGTGATATTGTTAGATGTGGAGAATAGTTAAACAGGGTTTATGGCAACTGGCAAATCAACTGCCTCGAAATGATATGTATAACAAGGGAACTAAGGAAAGACTAAAAATATAATCCTTAATCTAAAGCATTTGACATGTTTTCTGGACAGTAGTTTGGTATTACCCAGATGTATGCTCACAGAGCTGTCTATGCAAATCAAAAACATCCATCATACTGAAACGACTTTAATTATGAAAGTTTTGTTTTTCTAGTAAAGCCTTAGTTTCAGTTATTCCTGATTTCACACTACTCAGCCGCTCCTTTTAAATTACTTTCTGCCACACATCCATCATGCTAAAGCTGTTGGAATCACAAATGCAAAAGAAAGCAAAGCTGATTTCTAAAGATGGAGATGAAAATCTTCAAACTGCTAGGCTTCTAACGGAATGCATTCCTTAACCATTGCAATATTTTTAATTTGTGAATTTATTAAAACAATAGTTATTAATGAGTACAGTGGTGCTTGTGTTGTCAGATCCCGAAGCTGCTTGAGACCACTGCTTCTATAAGCCTTAGCGTCGCTGTTTGGTAATACCAAAATTCTGACCTTCCTGAGGTGAGCACTGGGATTCGGTAACCCATGCGCAAAACCAAGGACCAAGTGGGGTCCTTTGAGGACCAAGTGAGGGATCAGTTAGGTCAGTTAGACAGTCAGAAGTCCATGGGCCCTGATGGGATACACCCGAGGGTGCTGAAGGAGCTGGCGGATGTCATTGCTGGGCCGCTCTCCACCATCTTTG
>VXBO01007329.1:220584-247729 GCA_013400135.1 Rhinoptilus africanus
TGTGTAACCTGCTCTAGGGTGGCCCTGCTCTGGCAGGGGGGTTGGACTAGATGATCTACTAAGGTCCCTTCCAACCCTAGGATTCTATGATTCTATGATTCTATAAAACCCCACCAGCCTAGAAGAAGCCAATGGCAAGATTATCTTTGCACACGATAATGTCTCGTTTGTGCTGACACGTTGCCCTGGTCAGGGTCTCAGCTGGCCATGCTTGTGCTGCAAGAGGTTTGGGGTCAAACTCCCATCCCAGGGAACGTGGTGCACACCAGCTTGGGTCCCCATGGCTCACAGCTGCCCTTCCATGGCCTGGCTGCCTGGGAAAATGCCGACTGGAGTCCCACAAAAGCCAGAGGGGCAGTGCAGGCATGCCAGGAGCTGCGTTGAGCTCGGTCCCCAGCCACTCTTCCTAACCAAAGCAGGGCAGGGGGCATAGAACAAAGCTGTCCTCCTTCAGCCACCCCGATGGTTTGCTCCTGTGTGGGAAGACATCTACACATGTCAGAAAGCTTCACTGCAGCCTGAAATAGTCCCCAAAGGCTACCCATGGTTTAAATCTCGGAAGCAGCATCATGCTGGCTTTCTATAACACGTGAGTAGAAAAAGTAGATAATTCCAGGCTGATTAATTAAAATTTTTCAGTTGCACAGTTTATATTGATACAACATATTTAGCTGTGGCCCTGCTCATCTGAGACCTTTAAAGGTCTGCAGACTGTTGCGCTTGGCGGAAATCTGTATTGCTGTGACAGAAAAGCACCTTCATCCTTTAAAAAAATGACAATTAGATCATCAATATTCTCCTTTAAAATAGCTGTATCACTTCCATATCCACTTGTTTTGTATTTAAGATGCTGCTGAAGACTCCATCTGGAAATTCTGGGTTAAAAAACCCCATGCCATAAAGTCAAGAATACGATAAGAGCAGCTTTAAGCAGCTCTATCGTGCTTTCAAGTAATTACTTGAAGTGCCAGTTTGGAGGGGGACATTAGTGCCCAGGATCCCGACCTGTCTGGCAGAGGAGTACCCATCCCTACAGCAGCTGCAGAGCGCGGTGTATCACCTGCGAGGGTGGACAACCAGAGCATGGAGGTGATGGTGGCCGCGGTGACCTGTAAAAAAGCAACAGTGAAATCTCACTTGCTTGCTGCCCTCCCAAGTCTGGGAGATCTCACTTGAGAGTTCCAGTCTTCGGCAAAGAGCTAATCGAAGGACATTTTTTTAATGTGAACAAATTGTGTAAGGAGAAAGAATAATCTTTATATGTACATATGCACCAGATAATATTAATATTAGAAAAAACATGTAGATTTTCAGATTCTCTTCAGAGTTTTGCTGTAAATTAGTTTTTCTACTTTTTTTTGCAGGTGTGACCTATTAGAAGCCCACCTCTTCTCAGGTGACCCTCATCATTACTGTCTGCCAATCATTTGTTATCTTTAGTGCTGTAGAGGAAGTAGGAAGGAGCTGTAATTAGCAGATCTGAATCTATAAACTCACTGCACAGTCCTCAAGGAGCTGGGATTTACTTGTGATTAAAGATGAGTGATCGTGCCCTGTTTATTTAGCGTAAGTATTTGCAGCAGTGCCTGATTTCTCACTTTTCTGTTCTTGAGGAACTGAGCTTTTGATAGTAAGAGTTTACGTAAATTTATTCTTTTGCTTCTTAAATTTCATATTAATGAATGATTATAACTGGTACTTTTAGAAATGTATAACCTTACTCAAACTGTAAGATACTTCTGAATCTTTGTGGGTATCTTTGACTCTATTGGTGGTCCTCACCTGCAGTTTAAGAAATATGGGGGGGGTTAAGGGTTAAGAAATTAAAGTATGTGAAGTTCTCTTAATAGCTGCTGATCTTGCACTTCAGTGTGATATTTCTTACAATATAAGGGTAAACTGGTACATATAGAGTGATGCAGAAGACCACTGAATCTCATAAATACACATAGTTTCCTATTTCTGAGTACCTGGGGTGCTGCATTTATTGGGTTTTTTTATGTGTTTACTGCATGCAGTACATAGCATTTATTCTGTATTTACTGTGTGCTGATACAGGAAGTGCTGGATAGTCTGCAATCCAGAGCACTGATGTTTCCATGTTAGCTTTCAGTCAGTCCTAAAGATTCAAATGTAGCTTATAATTTCTAAGTCTCGTTCTGGCAGTAACCATTCTGCCTGTGAGGTTTCGTATTTGCTAAGGAATCTATTTACTTTTTTTCCTCCTGTTATTATTTAGTATTGCAGTAAGCTTATTTTAACAGTGCATTTTATTTTTCATTTTGTGAAAATGTAACTTAAGTGGGATGAACACAGGTTTCCACTCTCAAAAGCCACCTAGGGCATTTTGTTCACATAAGACAGCAATTTGAGGCAAAATCTTGGTTTTGTAATGAAAAGACAGTTACTACCCCAAGCAGGGTTGAATGGTGCAGCTATTCTGATAGACTCCAGGGTAAGTGGATTCTTAGCGTTCACTCCAATCAGTTCCTATGAATAGTTAAATGGAGCTCAAGGTAGCTTTAAAATAGTGCAAAGTGTAACTTTTGCTGTGAAACCTTCTTCTGAATGAGAACTTGTCTCCTTCAGATCAGTACGGGGAAGACTTCAGCCTGCTTTCCCCTCTGACTCTCTATTTGTAACGTAACTATTTTAATTAACTTTTAATTTTATTTTCTCCTTTTGTTTAGAGCTAGCCACTGTAACTAAATCTAGTATGGTTTTAGTGCTACTGCTAACCTTCCTCTGCCCGATTAAAAACTGGACAGGTGGTTAGCCACCATTTTATGAGCAGTTAAAGCATTTAGCCCATCACCACTCGCTTTGCATTAGCACCAACCCTGGGATTCATTACATGGTTCAGCAATACAGAAACCTAATGCATTATGCCCCAGCAGGGCTCACCTCAGGCTGAATTCTGGCTGATTTCTTACTCTTGGTACAGATGCAAAAAGCCAACAGTTTTGCAAGAGGCAGGGTTACATTAGGCAGCTTGTCTTTGGACCATCTGGGTACCCTTGCAGCGAATCTGGTTAGTGAAAAGTGCTGAACTGACACCAAACCAANAGATGATCGTTCGAGGTCCCTTCCAACCCTATGATTCTATGATTCTATGATTCTATGAATAGTTAAATGGAGCTCAAGGTAGCTTTAAAATAGTGCAAAGTGTAACTTTTGCTGTGAAACCTTCTTCTGAATGAGAACTTGTCTCCTTCAGATCAGTACGGGGAAGACTTCAGCCTGCTTTCCCCTCTGACTCTCTATTTGTAACGTAACTATTTTAATTAACTTTTAATTTTATTTTCTCCTTTTGTTTAGAGCTAGCCACTGTAACTAAATCTAGTATGGTTTTAGTGCTACTGCTAACCTTCCTCTGCCTGATTATAAACTGGACAGGTGGTTAACCACCATTTTATGAGCAGTTAAACCATTTAGCCCATCACCACTCGTTTTGCATTAGCACCAACCCTGGGATTCATTACATGGTTCAGCAATACAGAAACCTAATGCATTATGCCCCAGCAGGGCTCACCTCAGGCTGAATTCTGGCTGATTTCTTACTCTTGGTACAGATGCAAAAAGCCAACAGTTTTGCAAGAGGCAGGGTTACATTAGGCAGCTTGTCTTTGGACCATCTGGGTACCCTTGCAGCGAATCTGGTTAGTGAAAAGTGCTGAACTGACACCAAACCAAAGTCCTCCATTCACCCCGTGAAGGTGCAGATGCAGCCTGGGTGGCTGACATGCAGGCCTTTGCTGGGAGGGTGTTTCCCATCCCAGGCTGGTTTAGGGGAGGAGAAAAAAAAGAAGAAAAAATAATAAGAAAAAAAAAAGACAAGAAAATGTTCATGTTCTCTTAATCATTCACCCCCACATAGGCCAATGAAGCTTCCAGCAGTTACTGCTAACCTCGGAGATGGTGTTTGTCATGTAGATACGCAGCCATTAGAAATATGAGAACCATCTGGTTTCTCTCTCCTCGGAGAGCAAGCAGCTATCTGCTAAGGTGGGCTGCAGTCAAATGGATTATTTCAAGATAAAAGGCTTGTTTTCTTTCTCTAGTTTCTCTCAGCTACCCAAAATAACTGTATCTATTTTTTCCCCCTGCGGTTACTATGCACAGCTATAAGAGGGTCCCCCTTTTAGCCCTCATTTCTATCAGTTTGCCCCCTGCATCCCTTCCCTTCTCTTTCACTGTTTCCATTTAATTCTAGTTCAGTTCAGTATTTACCTCTGAGTAAAGCAGTGAAATAGCCACGTAGTCAAATCTACAGTAAAGATTAATCTTGATCTGTGAACTGAATTTTAAAGGATATTTTACCTGTTTCTTTAATGGCTGGGATTTTCAACAAGAACTGCCTCTCAAAGGAAAAAAAGTCGTAAGTCTGAAAGACTGCTGTTTTCTCATTGAGTTTTACCCCAAATAAAGAGTTTTCTAAGAAACAAGACAACTTTTCAGGACAGTCCAGTTTTAAAGGATGACTATATGCATAATTATATATGCAAATGTGGTCAGTTTGATTGAATTTTTTCCAGTGAGAAGTCTTGAAACTTGCAGATTCCCCTTTGAGATGTTGGGGCTGAACCTGCCCTCCCACCCTGAGCCTCCTTCAGTCCCTGCTGCTGTGCTCCTCCTTCCCCTGGCAGCCTGATTTGGGGAGATGCTTCTCCAAGGGCACGGGGAAGGCTGCGAGACACCAGCAACACCCCCTGGCACCCTGCTCTTTGTGGAAACTCCAAACTGTGCGATGTTCAACTTCCAAGAAATCTGCAGAAAAACCCCAGAGAATCCTTGCTGGCAAGCAGAGAAACAACAGTTTACAAGTTGGCAATATATGTATTGACGTTTGATTTCTTGCTGCTCAAACATACTTCGGGGCTTCACGTAGCCTGAGCTCAACTGCTGGTTGTTTATATAGGCTACTGGCTGTTTACATTAGGTCAACACACAGGACGGGCTGTTTATACCAGACCAGCAACAAATTCCACAGCACAGTCTGTGTCTACCACTGCTGCTCTTTTATATCTGCAGGGCTGGAAAGAAGAAAAAAAAAAATCGGCTCCGGAAATAAACAAGAAACAACCTTTCCTATGTGTGGAGTATTCCCTCTTGCCTGAAAAGTGACCAGCACTGTAACTTTTTTATGGTCTGCTCAAAAATATACAGCATGGGGAACTAGCCCAGTGCAACAGGAATGGCAAATGATGGGGAAGAGTTGAGAAGAAAGTGAATGGTCCGAGTTGATGTTTGTCTCCATCTACAGGGGACACAGAAGACCCACTTGGAAGCACTTCTTGGTCTTTATTTCAGCTGCAAGCATAGGTTTGCAGCGCACGTAGCTCATGGTGTAGCTGGTTCCAACTCCACAAATGCGAAGATGCCTATGTTTAATTTAATTCAAGTGTTTCTCTTCTAAATGACTTCTTGGGTTGCTCTGACAGAGCTATGGACAAGGCTTGGATCTCCCACCTGGAAGAGCAATGCTATTTACATCCTTCATGATGCTGATAAGCATTTGCAATGCTACTGAAAAGCTTTTTGCACACAGATAAGTGGATTCCTGTAAGGCTGTAGGAGAAGGCAGGTTTCTGTCCTGCTACTCTCAGCAACCCCATGCTGACTTGAGCTGCAAGTGTCCATCCCTATGGAATTCATCCCAAAATGAAGGATGTCTTGGACCCCAGTTCCCACTGACCACCATGGCGTTTCTCCTCTGCCCGTGTGCTTTTCCCAGAAAGGTACTGCAAGTTGTAGGGAAGACAAAGGAGAAAGCCCAACTTCTAACTTTCTTATCTTGCTGGTCCCAGTAAGCTCGTCAAGGAAGGTGCTGACTGTCCTGATGCTCCTGGGGACCTTAGTCCTGTGCTGGATGAGCGTAGATCTTGGGAGATCAGACACATCTTATTGTTTCTGGAAAAGGCTTGATGCCTAAACCTTCAGATCTCACTATTTTTTGCACACCTCAGCAGTTTTATTTGCATTTGACACTTAACTTCAAACGCATTTTGACTTTCTTTCAATTCTGGGCCTGCAGCTGCCTGTGTGCTTTCCCAGCTGTGACCCTAGGGAGGAGTGCAATGAGAAAGGGCAGAAAGTTGAGCAATACCCATCCAAACAGGGATTATTTCACCTACCACTAGTCAGCGAAGCGAGCTGAGGCTAGTCAGCTCTGCACCCTTAACAGATGATGAAGAGAAGAGGTATATCCCAAGGGTGACTCTTCCAACTAGTCACGGAAATGGGCAAAAAGCATCTGAGCAGTGTCTCATCCCACATCATCTATGGACTATTGATTACAGAGGAAGCCTAGATGAGTAGTTTGCATTAGATATTTGACTTCTCAGTGACTAAGGCAGAGGAATCCCATCCCACCTCTCCCAGTCCTTTGCGAGTACCCATGTGCCTGCGTGCACCAGCACCACTGGGGCTACCAACACAGGTAGCAGCAAATGAGTTTTGTGAGGACGCATGCAGAACTTGCAAGTCTTTCTTATTAATAAGCCCCATCAACTACTTCGTGTGCCCAATCTTGCCATCACGGAAGGGTCATCTGGAAAATCCACAGCTCCCATGTCTGACAGATCTAATTCCCCCATGTCTCTTGTCTTGGTTGGGGATTTTTGTCGTTTGGTTTTTTTTTTCCAGATGTGCATTTCTATACCTGTGTCACGCAGGATCAAACATGAGTTATGATGTTACTGGTAGATTTTATTAATAAATAAATTGCTCCAGGAGGGTGCAACTGGTTTAGCATAGCTTACTATTTCCACCAGAAACTGGAAGCCTACTGGGGGTCCCCATGCTTGCCCTCAAGCTGAGAGGTGATTTAGTGAACTGCCTCCTCTAAGGGTTGGCTTACACTTAATTCTGAACAAGAAATTACTGCCACGCTAGTTCTTCTGTTTTCCCTGCTCTAATATCATCGGGGTGAATTTAATACAGTATCAAGGTTTTGACTGGGTTTTAAGTTTCAAGCGAGCCCTTCTCAAACACCCCATTGCTACAGAATGGGTGTCACAAGGCACCTCATTTCGCAGGTCTTTCCAAGGGTAATATATATTTTTTTTTTTTCCTCTACCTGCTCTCACTGTGGCCATTGCTAGCAGCTTGAAAACTCCCCATCCTGTGTATCTGAAATCTTCTAGTTAAATGATAAAAGAAAATTGTTCATGAAATAGGCAATGCTGGACGCATTCCTGATGGTTACACAAGGAGGAACTGAAGCTTGCAAAGAAACAGAAGCTCTTAAATTTTGGCAGCATTCAGTAAACTGTCTCCCATTAATAAATAACTGACATAATTTTAAACTTTTTACTCCTTTACAGATGCCTCTCACTTGGCAGCCGGCCTCATCCCAGCCAAGTCAGGAGCAGTAAAAGCTCCCGATGATTTCAGCCTGATGAAGGGTCAGGAGGCTGAGGCTGGATAGCTGGATGCTGCAGTGCTCTGCGGGGAGCAGTGGCCACTCAGAGAAGCCTCCGTAAGTAAAAAAGTTCAGTCTGATCTTCCTGAGAAAGCTTTTTGCTGCTTTTTAATCTCAGGCACGGATGCGCTCTGTGTGAATCTGCTTCCAGTGCTGCTTCACAGGCTCCCTTTGCTCATACTTCATGCTACAGAAAGCAAGCTGTGTGGTTGATGCTTGCCAGAGGGGAGAAGGTGGCTGTACCTTTGGTTTTTTTCTCCCTCTGCCCTAAATCATTTGCCCTCAGCCCAGGTGCAGGCAGGCTCATGCGTTGGGAAGGGATGCCATTGTGCAGCTGCCAGCGTTGCATTTGTACTGGGGCTGCATCCATTCAGCAGCCAAATTCAAGGGGAAGAAACGGTCCCCTCGCAGCTTATATACCTATAGCTGATGCAGAGTGGCACAGGCACACCTAAAAAAGGAAGAATAAAGATCTCACTTCCATATTTAAGCCTCACGTTGCAGCCCTGGCCACTTGCTGTTTGTGATATTTTTTTATTCCAGTGGCAGAAGGCAGGTAGGAGCAGCACAGGGGCTCCAGGAGGGTGCCTGCTTTTCCCTGAAATTCAGAGCCCGTCCCAGCAGTGTGGTGGTGGCTGGTATGAAGCTCAGGGGATCTATTCTGCACCGTGCAGGGCTGGGCCCGCAGCTCCCACACTGGCCTCTTGGTCGGGTGTAAATTCCAGACCAACTCAGGATGCGAAGCATGGGAAAATGAAGCAGAAATCTGCCCTCGGCAAACGTGCTACTGTGTGATAGGGCTCTGTGCCTGCGTGTTTAATGTAACCACTGCACCGGTTTTCTAACAACAACTTTAAATGCCATTCATCAATAAATCCACTGGGCTGCTCGGCTTGTATTACATGCCACTGATTAACTACCATTAAATTAGCAGTTAGTGTAATCAGATATAAACATTCCTTTGTGGCTAAGCTGTTAAACTTTTTTTTTCCTTTTTACAATTGCGTGTAACACATGTCGGCACGAGACTGGCTCAGTAATTTCACATTACTGCAGCTAAATTATGTTTGTGGGCTCCAGAAACGCTTCTGGTGCTACCAGGCTCGTAAACACCTACCTGGCAGGGAAAAGCTACAACTCCTACCCCAGACCGTTCAGGGTTTAACAGGATTCGGTGTAGTACAGTGAGGGAATTTATTACATAAATAGGCACATGGACTATGGACAGGCAATTGGTAGGAGGAGTTCAGAATTGATTTGCTGCCATTCGCTGCTGATTTTTTCACCCCAGGTCAGGTTATTAATTGGTGTAAATCAGCACCCGACTCATTACAAGGGGACATGAAAGAAAGGTAGCCGTTTGCAGTTTAAAAGGTGAGGGATGTAGCTCTGCGCGGCTTTCAGCTCTGGGAACACCAGGCTGTCGTAGTCAAAAGCAGATTTTGATTTTTCAAAAGAAGACATTTCATATGTATTGATTGGTAGAGTAGAATTAACTATATTTATTTTACATGTCATACAGCATCCTCTTCATTGCTAGGCACTTTTGTAACTTTTAAAGACAAACAAAATACACATCTGCAGTAATACTCATCAGCCGTTTTTGTATATGCCCGTGCAATACAGCACACAATAAAATTGTTACTTGAAGTTGCTACCTCAGTGCTGATGTTAAAGGACAAGAAAAATAACAAGCAGTAAAATGTTCCCATCATAGCCTTCCATTCCCTCATAATGCAAGAAAACAGCTAGAACTTGCAGCACACCCAAAAGATGGATAAACTTGTCTTCAGACAAAAAAATGCAGTGGAACAGAATTTTTAAAGGTTGAGGTGATGGGGTTTTTGTGGTCTCCATTAAATCTGATTGTTTTTAGCAATTAGATGTCTTGTATTGGCTTCTCGAATCTTACATGCTTTCGATTATACTTGCATATAATTACAGGGTTTGCATCAACAGATATTGGTGTAAATAGTGAGCTGGAAGCTGGACTACTAGATTAGCTGTTTCAAAATTTCAGTCTTGCCTCTCTTAAAAAAAAAAACCCTAACACAAAACATGTAATTCAGGTTGTTGGGTTTTGGTGTGGTTTCTTTTTCATTTTAGTTGTACTGTTTGGAAATGCTATGCGGATTGTTACGCTTAGATAATATGTTGGCATTTGCTTTTGTGGAAACCTGAAGTTTCTCCAGCTACGTTCAGGGGGCTTTCCAGAGCTGTCAGCCTTGAAAACAGGAAAGCGAGAGAATTCAGCTTAGCTGCATGTGTTGTCTTACATTATGTTTGACGATTTGAGAAACATATGATACAAATGACTTGGGTTTCCAAAATCTAATAGTGGGCCACTCTCCAGACGTATTCTCCCTCACTCTGACTAAACGGGGAATTTGTATGGCTGCTCTTAATATTTTCTTCAGGGGTGTAAACCTGTAGAAACTGGATTAGTATGTTGACTCCCTCAATTAACTTTAATCTAATATCCTGCCTATTTAAAATAGTGTAAACATTGGTGTATAGGGTTAAGGGAAAGAGTTGAACTGAAAAAGATTTATTTAAGGATTAGTGTAGTAGCTAAATTAGAATTAAATCCAGGAAGTAAACATCCCAGCAATGCGAGTTGTGGGAAGCAAGAGACCACAGCAAAGACCAGCGGTTTGAAACAATAATGTGCCACCATGGGAAGAGAAAGGAAGAAGGGGAGAAACAAGTAAATCAAGCATTACTGTACAAATAAGACTCTAAGCCTATTACTGCCACACAGGTTGTGGGGAAACTCCCAATTAAATGCAATGGAAAGAAACTTTTATCCTTTTCATCTTTCTTCTTGATTTGCTCGGTTGAATTACATCGTGAAGCGAAATACCCACAGTGATTACAATAAAAGGATAAATTTGTAGAAGAATCCCTGAAGGTACAGAAATCATCAAATTTGCTGGCATCAGATTTCCTTAAAACATCTAGCGAGGGTTTGCTAGAGCCTTTGGATGAGAAAACAAGCAAAATAATAAAAAAAAATGGCTTCAATCTCTGTTAGGCAGCACTAGGAAGCAAATTTTCCCAGGATATACATGCATGAATGTCTTCTCTGACTTAGCAGTGATTTTTATCTCTGTTCTGTCCAGCAATGCCATGGCACTTTGTATAGGCTGCAGCATGTCTGAGGACCAGCCAGAGGTTGTTCCACTTGTATCTTTCTCCTGTACAAATAGGACGGGTTAAAATCTGAGCAGATTCCTAAATGCAACATCTTGGACTCCAGGAGTTCTCTGTCTGCTGAAGGCCAAAAGCGATGACTATGCTCTCAGAACATGGAAAGCTGCTTTCCAAATTTCAAATAAAAGTACTAAGCCTGGCTTTCAGTATTTGCTTTGTAAAACCTCAGATAGAAACATGCCATCTACTGAATTATCACTTTCAGGCCTGGATTTTTGTTGGCAATTTGCCTTCAAGGTATCAATCTGATCAAATCCTACTGAATCGGTGAGAAAAATCTGACAACAACACAGCCTGGGGTCGTATGGCTGAAGGCTGCTCTGGTCAACTGACTTCTAAATGAGACAAGAGATTGTTCATTCAATAAATGCAAGTTTAACAGGTTTTCTTCCTATGTACCCAACAGCCTCAGCAAATGGCAGATGTCCTCTTTTACCGCCAATCCTTATCAGCAGAAAAACAAGCCCTCCTCTATGGTGCTGCCGAAGAGAGCGGGGGGTCCTGTGTTAATGGGGCTCTGCCCACCATAAGCCAAGGCAGCAGTGCTTCCATGAAAGGGCTATGAGAAGGCGGTGGAGGAGGAGGAGGAAAGCCTGGAGCTGTGGGTGCCCGGCTGGCAGGGCAGAGCTGGGAGCATGCGTGGGGTAATCTTTTCCAGCAGAACACACAGATTGTTTCCCAGCACGTATATAACTCATTTTTAAAAATAATTTTGGCAGTTTCTTTTGCGCTTTATACCCCCAGAAGACTGAAATGATCCAGCCAGCTTATTCCGAAGGAATATATCTGAATTTCAGTTCCTATGAGCTGTTGTCTTGTAAAGGCAGGCAGCTTAGTATTTCATCTTTCTGACTAAAGCAGCTTTTAACAAGCTCATTCTTGGCAGAAGATTTTTGGACTTAACCATGACTCAAATGCCTCATGTGTCTTAACAGCATGCTCTGCGTGAACAGCCACCCTGCTTGGCAGGAGATGCAAAGAAATGCTGGTCCAGGGCTGACTTGAGCCCTCACAGTGTGTCCTCTGAGGGGTCAGTCAGGATTGACTGCAGCATCACTCTTCATGCAACATCTCCTTGCTGGACAGGGGAGATAGTTCACAAGGCTGTTACTTCGCAGGACAAAAAAAAAAAAGAAATTAAAAATTTAAAAATTAAAAAGTCACTTCACAAATTAATTGCTCTTGTTCTAACTCTCTTCTCCACCTGTGAGCTGAGCACCCTGTCAGGCAGACTTTCTGGGTGGATGTGGATGGCAAATATGAATGCGACACTCGGTGTTCCTCATTCGCCTTAAAAAAGCACAGTGACACCGGCAGTAGTGAAGAAGATCTCTGGGTAAAAGCTCAACAGAAGAGTTTGCTAATAAACCTCCCTTGTCCATGTAGTTCAAGATTTCCCTCTGCCTGGCTCCAACTGTGCTGCTCAGGTTTAGAACTTTGTGGTATCTTCAATAATTTTAAGAGCTTGAGTGGGTCCTCAGTGGAGGGGTGTTGCAGTGGCCCTGGGACATGATGGCAGTGCTGTGTTGGGGGCAGAGGTTTGGGCACCCCCCCGCCTCAGGGCTGGGGAACCCTCCCGCACCCCTGCTTGGCACAGGCTGTGCTGCCCCAGCCCAGTGCAGCCAGGCACCGGCTGCCCTCACGTTCCCCGCAGCAGGGACAGAGCAGGCGGAGGATGGGGCAAATGTCCATTCCTAATCACCATCTGCTTTAAGGTTTTGTTGCTCTCTTTTTTGCGGTGCACAGTATCTCACTCTGGGAGCTGTGCCCCTGGGCCAGCCAGTGATACCTTCCTCCAGCAAAGCAGATTTGTATTTTTCTGACAATGTAGGAGGACTTAAGCCTTTTATAGGTGTCCTTTTGCCAGACGCTGGGGAAGAGAGGTCTTACTATAAGCTTGAAGTCAACCCAGTCTGTGTAGAAAGGGCAAAATCTGTCCATAGATCAACTTAGTGAAGTAACACAGCATATAAATAATTTAACTCTGCTTAATTGGATAATTTGGATATCAGGAAACATTTTTTCACTGAAAGGGTTATTAAGCATTGGAATAGTCTGCCCAGGGAGGTGGCGGATTCAACATCTCTGGAGGCGTTTAAGAAAAGGGTAGATGTGGTACTTAGGGATGTGGTTTAGAAGTGGTTTTTTGTCAGGGTGGGTTAATGGTTGGATTTGATGATCTTAAAGGTCCCTTCCAACCTCACAGATTCTATGATTCTATAATTATGTTACCTTGGAGCCTTAAAGAGTTACAAGAGGCCCCTCAGTTTCAAATGGACTGTAAAGAGTACTATTTCAAGGCTAAGTCCCATATACCTGTCTCTGAAAATCAGATCTGGAGTGGTCTCAGCTAGAGTATTAACCCTGAGATGTTCACTGGGAACGTTGGGCCAGTCTGGACCCATTTTTTGGCATCCTGACAGGCTCCCCAAGATCATACGTATTGTGAGTTTGTATTATTTAGACTAACGCTGTTTGCTGTCTCTACCTTTGTCGGCCATCTCACCAGCTTTACAGTAGGCTGGCAAGAGGGTGCTTTTGCTTTACAGCAAGAGAAACCTTAAGCTAAGCTGGCAGCACCAACCCTGGTTGGTATTCGCCAGTCTTGGTTCTCCCTGTGGCCACGCCAGCACTCGTGCTGGCCACAGGGAGATGGTTCAGGAGCAGTGAGGTGCGGTGGCCAGGGCAGGAGAAGGCAGTGCTGCCCCTGTGGCCGGGCTCATCTGCGCTCAATTAGAGTGCTTGTGAAAGTACGGCCTTGATGCAGGACCCACGCAACTCAGTGGGGCTTTTTCCATTGACACCGACAGATTTTTTTGGAGCAGGGCTTTGGACAGGATCAGCAGGGAAAAAGCCAATTTACTTGTGGTATCTTACTGCCCATTGCACTAATCCTGCGTATGAAAAAGAAGGATCACATCTGAGTAGTGGTTTCCTCCCCTTGTTTAAATAAATTTCAACTGCTCTGCTTCTGAATTCCCCACCAGAGCTCCGCATCGGCTGGCCCTGTTTGTGGAAAAGTCAGCAAGCACGTTCCAGCCAGCGTGGGGTATTAACGTAGGAAGCCAATGCTGGGTCGGTTTTCCTTGTTCCTCTTACTGGCTATAGAGTTTCACAGCCTGGGATATTAGTAAATATTTATGTTTAATTACTTTCACTTAAGAAAAACAACCACAGCCAAGAAAACTACAGAGCAATTTAATGGGTTTTAACTTGCCACGCTAAACCGCCTTCTTAAACATAATGAATTATATGAAGTCATCCGGTTTCAGACCCTCTTAAAGAGGAAATTCAATTCAAATAAGGTTGCATATTACTAGCTTCAGTGTCTGAAAACATCTATAGTGCCAGTAACCGTTCTGTGGCCCTGAGTTATTCTGCAGCCTGGAAGACAATAACAAGCTCAGCTTAGAGGAGTGTGCTGTGGCTTGGTGTAAATGATAGATGAAATTGCTAGGTTCGCTGCCTCAGGCGAAGAAGCGTTGAGTGAGCGTGTTGGAGTCTCCTTTTACGTAAGACAGTCTGGGTTAAAACAAAAACAGGGAAGTAAATATGGCATTAGCTGCTCAGCAGCACTGGTTTTACATCTTTCCCGCAAGAAAACAGCCTACAAAATGGCTCCTTCCCTCTGGGTCCTAGCTACAACGCTGCCTATCTTACGTAGAGTGATTAGGTTCAGGTATAGGTCCTTCAGTCCATTGTTACAGAATAATATAAAGACACTTCTGTTCTGGGGCACAACTGTGGGGCTCATATGCAGGGAGAAAAGAAGGGGAACATTAGGTGACCTACACAACTCTCTTTTTTTCCTGACAGGTAACTAATAGAAGGAACTGAAAAAAAAAAACCAAACTGTACTCTTACATCTAGAGATCCCCAGCTGCTGACCTATGTGTAGGATTAGGAACATCCCTCAGAGTGGTTTTTTCCCTCATGAGACAAACTGTTATCATTGGTCTGAGTTTGGCAGTTAAGAGCCTGAAGGTCTTGCCTCAAAGGCTGTAAAACTTTGTGAGGCTTTCAGTGTCCTTTAAACGGTTGTCCTTTAAAGTTATTTCATACTCTAAAGCTCCTTATAGGGTTTAAGGGCTTTATTTGCATAGGACAATTGCACACCTTGTGAACAAAACTGTAATCCAAATCCTGAGCTTGGTTCTGCCAACTTCCCAGATGCTGATTGCTAAACTTGTGAAGGCTGCTAGATGTTGATTGCTAAAGTATGTAGCCTGCATGTATGTCTATCAACACGTCAGGCAGAAGATGCACAGGGACAGCCCCTATATTCCTTATGTTTCTGCAAAGTTTGAGACACAACTTACATTTTGCAACATCGCCCATCTACTATGAGCAAGTATAAAGAATGCAAAACCGAGGAAAGATTGCTATATCAGAAAGTGTTGCAAGTGTAATAAACAGTCCAGGCATAAACACAATGCCATCATACTTTAACTGTTTGCCATAGCTAGCTGTGAAGACTTTGCCCACTTTTGAATAGGACTGTGAGCGCAGACAGCATTTAGTGGAACTAGCTTTGATTCCAGAGCTTATGGAGTCCCAGTGAAATTACAGTACAAGGTTATTTGACGCTATGTTTTCCAGTCATCTCCTAGTTCAGATACTTTTTCCCGTCAATTAGAGTCTTATCTGAGAGCACATTAATTCCTCTTGATTCATACTCCAGCCTTGAAGGAATTCCGTGTGTTTCAAGTCGACTGATTGAAAAGTGAACCTCTGATCAGTATGGGTAACAATATCAGCTTTTAGATCATTTAAAATCCTTGATGATCACCTCACAGAATGGCAAAGGGTTTCTTTTCAGTAACAGACTTGTGGGATAGAGATTGTCCCCTTCCAGGAGTCACACAGCATCTGGCTGAATGGATCTGTAAGCTCGCAGGCTATGCAAAATACGTGACTGTATTAATTTGGTCTGATCTGATTGCAAGGTCTTCATTTCCATTCACATCCAACTAGCTCTGACTACTAATTAATTATGTGCCTTAAAATTTTACTCTCATAATACAAAAGTCACCCCTGGGAGCACATTGCTCAATATGCTCGATGAATGTATGATCTCTTTTTTAAAATAAGCCTTGTATAAAGTTGCTTAGGTGTTCTTACGGAAGACTTCTCATAGGATTAAAAGTGAACATAGAGCAATGGAAAAAATATTCTTCATTAGAAGGGATTACATTTAAACCTTTCAAGACGACAGATATTTTCTTCCTTTTAACTCACGCGTGAGTCAGCTGTGGAAGGGAGTTCACAGATTATTTCTTGTCAGGACCTACCAAAACCCCCTGAGATCACTAAGGCATTTGAGTATGTTGAGCGTGAAATTTTCATTGCTCTTAATGTTGCATTTTTATTATGTCTAAAAAACCTGTATTCACTTCTAAGGGTGCTTAGCAATCTTCTAGGAGAAGTAATTTCATTTAAGATCAGTCAGTAATCATCTGGAAATGAAACCATTAATTTTAATGCAGTAAGTGCACGTATACATTAAATTTTATTGCTTTGTCTGAATTGAAAAGGGTGAAAGTAGGGCAATTTCAGGACAGTCTAAAGTTGCAGATGCCTGCACTTTACTGCTCACCTCTTAAGAAAGAAGAGTTCAGTGTTTCAAACTTTTAGTCCCTCATGTCACTGAAAAGAGTGCCCAGAGAGTTGTGATTAATGGGATGAAATCTTCTTGGCGGCCCGTCACCTACGGTGCTCTCAGGGCTCAGTTTTGGGGCCAGTTTTGTTTAATCTCTTTATCAATGATCTGGATAAGGGGATTGAGTGCGCCCTCAGTAAGTTTGCAGATGACACCAAAGTAGGTGGGAGTGTTGAAATGCTTGAGGACAGGAAGGCTCTACAGAGGGACCTGGACAGACTGGATCGATGGGCCAAGGCCAATTGTATGAGGTTTAATAAGGCCAAGTGCCGGGTCCTGCATTTCAATCACAACAACCCCAAGCAGCGCTACAGGCTTGGGGAGAGTGTCTAGAAAGCTGCTCAGCAGAAAAGGAGCTGGAGGTGCTGCTGGTGGACAGACAGCTTCACATGAGCCAGCAGTGTGCCCAGTTGGCCAAGGAGGCCAACAGCATCCTGGCTTGTATCAGGAATAGCGTGGCCAGCAGGAGTAGGGAAGTGATGGTGCCTCTGTACNGGGAAAGGTTTCAGGAAGATTTAGATCAAGCTTTTGGACTATACCATTTAAGCATGAGGATCTTCTCACCTAAATATACATCATCTGTGAAGTGCACAACAGACTTGACAGTGAACTATCACTGCAATCAGTAATAACATGGACTTCATGAGTCCTGAAACTTGCTACCCAAGCTTGATAAATGTAAAGATCTATTGCACCAAATATAAATGCATTAAAGAAAGCATAATAATAAGAATGCAAGCAAAGCCAAGAATATTTCCATTTTTTCAAAGGCTTCCAAACATTTTATATGCCATAAGATCATATGCAGAGTCAAGGCATCACATTTCAAGTTGAAGTCAGACGTTCAGCTGTAACTTTGAATGTATGGGTTGGAATCAAACACAATATTTTCACATTACTTGAGTTTAGACTTTCTTTGTGTCTTTATGTTCCTGTTCAAAAGAAAGGAAATCCCTGATACCAAGACAAGCAATCTTGTGTTCTGAGCCAATAAATCCTGGGGGAATTTGAAGCAGGTAGGTTGTAAGAGGCCCTTTTAGGAGTCTGAAAAGCAATGGGTGACATTAGACGGATCTTAATGAGAGTTGCAGGTGCTCAGCTTTTAGGACGAGGTCATTTCCTGTGTGTTGGCACAATGACAAAGATGGAAGATTGAATGATTCTTCTAATTCACGACTCAGTAATATATACTTCTTAACTAAAAACGGCTGAAAAGATACCTTTGGAATGCTCCTGGTGCCCTAACACGTCCTAAACACTGCAGCCAAGTCTCAACATCATTAAAATAATAGATGCAAATAAGAACCTGCTAGCTGGTAATCAACAAGAGCTCCTTTCCAATCCTTATCTTTTGGTTACATGTTTAATAGAGATGTTCTGTGGCTTTGTTGCCATCCTAACTTCAGCAGGGAAAAAAACACAACCAACTGAACCAGAAGTGCCAGTGCATGCCTTTGTATTTAATTTTAACAAAAAAAATTGCACAGGTGGAGACTGGAGAGACTGAGATGTCTCTCTCAGCCTTCTGGAAAAGCACAATGTTGGCACCAAGTCCAGCCCTGGGCCAGGCCTAAAACACCATCTAAAATCACCTAAACTTTCTTGTTTGTCTCTTGACCTCTGTTTGTAGTGTCACAGCTAAATGATTCAACACAAATTCCCTTGAATAAACGTGCAAATAAGACCAAGTGTTTACATTTCAAATGGATCGTCATTAAGGTTTCAAGCTGTCAATAGGACCAGCACAGGAAAATGTTATTATTAGACCTGAAAGTGTTCAAGGGAATGCATGAGAAGAAAAGCTAATATCAGGGGACCAGTAATCTGTTCCTAGATGGCTTTTAATTCCGCTTTGCAAACATGAATGATTTGGAGTGTTGAATGAAGAAGCAAGCTACAGAACCTGCACCATGTGTTTAAACTACAGTTGGCTGGAATACTATATGCCTGAAGGCAACATTTTTAAGTTCAAAGGTAAACATTTGGTTTTTTATAGAGAAAATTAGTTGTACAGCATATTTGATTTAGTATACCGCTACCTAGTCCAACTTGTAATTGAAATGTATTAAAAAAATAACCCTACTTCCACTGACAGCATGCAGTTTCCTAGAGAGCCGCATGCTTGCTAGTAAACATCAGTCCTCTGGGCCAGGTCTAGAAGACAGAGGTCAGAAATTCTATAACTTAATATTTTTCAAGGCACCCTAAAGACTTCCTCTTACCTCCCCATGTAAATTGTTTACAACCTGCTCCAAAGACGAATTCCCCTGCAGGACTTTGACCGTGCCTGTAAACTGATAAAAAACCTCTCCCTGGAAACTTCCCCTGGTGAACCCCGCCGTAATATTTTATTGTCTTCAATCCTAAGTGCGTGCACAGGGATCCTTTCTGGTAAAAACGCAGGCAATAAATAACGCTGAGCAAGGAGAGGTCTATACATTGGACCTTATTAAGGAGTGATGGTGGCATTTTGTAGTTCAGTTCTTCTTGCTGTTGGATTAAAAGGGTAAAGGCAGCTTTCTAATGCTGCTCCAAACGCCAGCCCGTGCTGACCTGCAAAGCTGTCACATATCATTTGCATGTGATTTCAGACATTTTAGTATGGCCTGCTTAGATTTTATTTCTTATAATTGTGGGGCTATTTTTGTTAAAGTAAACTTCTTAAAAGTGAGGAAAACCTATGCTGCACAATGAGGTATTGAGAGCCATGTGTTCCATGGTACAGAAAGATATGTTATGATTCTTATCTTTGTGAGACTGTGAAAAAATAGTTCTTTGTCCTCAAACTCATTAAAAAGTTATTTAATAAAGAACTTGAAACCATTATCAATATTTACAAAAGAAATGCTTGAGAGCTGAGTTATGTGTTTTGAAATTCACAGAAGGCTCAGTGCATTGAAGCAACAATATACGTGATAGGAAGTATAGCTGACATTTTCCAAATATAAAAACCAGATGATGGAAGGTTTAATTTCTATGAATTGGAGCAGTAGCTGAGCGTCTACTAATCTCTCAGGAGTATTTTCAGCCCAACAGGGTGCTCAAAGAATATAAAATTCTCAGCATTTCTGGAAAAGAAGTTGAGAACAATGTGATTTTCCTAGATTCAAAGGTGGTTACAGTCTTTGACCTAGATTTGAGGACTAAAACAATTTTTAAGGATTTTTTTTCCCTGAATAACAGCATATTGTGGTTTTGTTTTGTTTTGTTTTTTTAATTCCCAGGATAAATAGAGCGAAATTATCAAGGAATATTTTATGAAAAATAACGGACTTTTTTACACAAGTATATAGTTTTTCTACTTGCAAAAAAAATGGGGCTGACTTTATTGGCTGGTGTGTGTTCTGCTTTAGAGAAAAGTGGGACTAAAAAGCCCCCTGCAAAGCGTAACCACATTGGACTGCGGGTACATCCATCAGGCATCAGCAAAACGCCGTGAGAAAAACACCTCCACAGAGAGACATAGCCATTAACTGACTCCCTAAGCACCTGAAATCTTCAGAACCTGAAAAATCCTCAGAAATCCTTTTGACCCTTAACCCAGAGGTGCCCAAACCCCGTTGGCAGGTTCGTCTCCACCAGCCCAGGCTGCGGGATGCTCCCGTTCCAGCAGGGCACACAGAGCCGTGCAGGTGTGAGCTCCCAGGAAGGGCAGCACTCTGTAGCCATCCCTGGGCTCAGCTGGATCTTGCAGAGCGCTGCCAGGTATCTCCATGGGGTCTGTGAGTCAGGCATTACTTTCCTAAAGCCGACGTCAGCAAACTGGCCTTTAAATCCACCTTTTGTGGTATTAAGAGACAAACGTGCCCCAGCTGCTGGAAATGTGGGTGCTGCATGTTTCTGCTGCTTCTGTTCATCATTTAACCAGGACTGACTCTCAGTTCTCTTACACAGCAGCTGAAAAAACCCACCAGAACACAGAATAGTTTCCGTAACAGTTTTTCATACACAGCCCATCCTGAGTGGTCATGATGGAGGGAATCCCTTTTCGTACTCACCTGCCTGAGTACTCCAGTAAAAGGTGAGGGGAAAACTCTGGTCAGGCAGCACAGGGATCCAGGTATGTTGCTTTCCTGGACCACAGGATAATCCTAACCACCAGGTTCCACGATGAGGTGGCAGTACAAAGGCTCAGACCCTCATCTTTCCCAGGAGCTACCTGCTCAGCGGTGGCTGCCCTGAATCCCAAGTGCAGAGAGGCATCTCCTTTTGGCCTTAAACCAGACACCTACCTCTATATTGCACTCTGTACTTGATGATGAGTTTAAGAAGCTCTTTTCTGAGGCTGATGGCTGTCCTGACCCCCATCCATAGGCAGTTCTCCCTCTCGGCATGCCCAGGCTCTTCTCGTGCATAACACGAAGATAAAAATCCTATGAGTGACACAGCACTGTAAAGTTGGCTGCTGTCTTGCCAACATGCCTCCTCTACATTTATAGCCCCGAGAACCTTGGTCTAGCCTTACTCATACCAATGACACTCAAAAGTAAGAGATCGGTACTGAAGCACGTTAGGATTGGAATCAGGACCAAAAATACTAAGCGCCATGTAATAACCGCTGCAGGCTGGGGCACGAGCCCTGCAGGAGCACAGCGATGCCCTCTTGCCCCTGTACTTACTATTGCTGCAGGCGTATTCATGTCTGGAAATTCTCATCTTGGATCCACACACACAAATACTCAATTACCAAAGGTAGTTATGGGAGATGTTCATCCACGTGATGTGTGAAAATCCTGAACTGTTTCTGAGTGTAGATTCTGAAGTGCTTTTAAACGCTCTGTCTTTAGCAGGCAGTGGGGGATTTATACATGCTGCAGCACTGATGCTGTGTTTTTTCACCAGGAGTGTACTTCCCTGCTCATGCTGTCAGGGCTATACATTTCCTACACTATAGCAAGAGCTGATTCAAAAATAGTCAGGTAGAAGACCGAAAAAACCCACCCATTTTGTTTTTCATTTTTAATTACGCTCCAAGGACTTTAAATGTACTCTTTAGCAGGCTTGAAAATCATCTAACCGGCATGAAGAGATGGCAACAGGGTCACGGAATAGATGCAGAGACCAGTATCACGGCAGAAGGTGGGAGCCTGACCACCGTGCCTTAGTTTTCCCAGAAGTTTCCGACTCGGTGAGTATTCAATAAATATGCTAAGTCTGAGCTTTAAGCAGTAGTTGGATGAGGTTTAATCCATACATCTGGAAACAGCCTGTGTATCACAGAGAATACGTGCAGAGGGGGCTGCTCTTATATTTGTCCCATGTGTTTGCTTTTATTTGATTTTGTATTTGGGTGGGAAAGGGGAAGAGGAAATTCTCTGACATTTTCACATGCCTTTTTTTTTAAGTGACTCTGAGAAACAATTCAAACATCTTGTCTATTTAAATGAGAGGCTGTAAAGCGACCTGACAGCTTTTGTGGAGGCAGTCTTGGGTAGGAAGCACCACATTGCCATCTCTGAGAATCACTACTGCGGTTATCCTGCCAGCATCCTTGGAAGTAGATACCAAAGGCACAGGAATAAATTACGGATCATGTAATGATTTGCCATGTCTTTGCAAACTGGTAGAGAGCAAGAAGTTGTTTTCTGAGTATAAAATTTTCCGCTTCTAATCCTTTCCTTTTCTCTATGCTGCTGGAAAGACTAAGATTCAGAAAACATCCTTCTGTGCCTCTCTAGTCCGGCCCTTGTATTTTAATCCAAAATTGTTCAGCCCCCTCTAAGAAACTACTACTGATGCAAAATATCTGCATCGGTACCTTCTACAACCATGTATAAAAGCTCCCAGCTCCTAAAGCTGTTCAAGACTATGGAAACAGAGGAATTTAAATGAAAACATTGTTGGTTATTAATTACGCACAGATTAACAAACTGCCAGCCTTTGCTAATTGTTCTGGGAGCCAGGAGGAAAAAAAGTCAGCGTTGCCCTGCTGGAAGTGGCTCCATCACTGCAGCCCTCAAAAGCCCGGAAGATGAGTAGGATGAGGAGGAGGAGGAGGAGGCCAAGGTTGAGAAAGTGCTATTTCCTCTGCTGGCAGGAGAAAGGAGCAGAAGGGATGACCGGAGGGGCTTGCTGCACAGAGGGAAAAGGCGGTGTGCTGGGAGAAGCAGACTTAGTGGTGAAGACGGGGAAAACAAGAACCACAAGTGGAACCTGGAGAGAAGAGCACTAAAGACAGCGTGGAGGCAGCCAAAACTCCCACCGCACAGGAGACAGACAGAAGGCAGGCACTTCCAGGGACGCACCAGGGCTCTGCCTTGGCAGTGTGAACAAAAACGCTTGAGTTTTAGTCTTTCTTGCTTTAATGCTGCAGCTGCCCAGAGCCATGGGTTGCCCCCAGACTCTGGCCTATCCTGATTCCTCAGGACAAGCTCCCAAAGCTTTTTCCTGGGATGGTACTTATGGAGAAAATTGATGGTGCTAATGGTAAAACACACCAATTTTAAACCATCGATCCCAACCCATTCAGTGACTTTCGCGTTTGCTTGACTGCACACTATGCTCATGTGGTACCACACTTACTGCAAATGTTACTGTGACGTTGCTTGGACATTTTGCTTCCCATAATAGCTCAGTGAGCCATGGCCAGAGAGAATTGCACACCAGGCTCAGCAGCAAATCCAGCACGCACCCCTGCCCTGCAAAACTGCTCCTTTCCGACCTGATCCTTGGCAGAAGCCATGGTTACACATGCTGAGTGGTTAGACCCCACGCTGCTGGAGCTGCTCCTTCACTTCTGAGCAGGTTCTCATTTGATGTCAATTCATAAAGCTCCACAAAGGAAGCCTATTCAAACCCAGAGCTCATCCCCTTGCATTAAAGTATTAAGCTATTGTTTATTAGGCTGAATGGATATTATGTGCATGCGTGTATGGTTTTTCATTTCAGATTATGGAAAAAAAAAAAAAAGAAGTAAAAGTAAGAATCCCACGAGTGCCGATGAACCATGAAGAGCTTGGATTGAACTATAAATGCGGGGACAAGGCAAGGTGGTGTGATTCACTGAGAGGAGGGAGCCATGGGTTGTCTCCTGGGTGGATTGGACAGAAGTCATCATCTCCCACTTGCACGTGGGCTTCCCACTTCCCACCCGGGGTGTGACACCTTCCAGTTCCCTTTGGGAACAGAGCCCTCTGTGAGCAGCACTGGCACCCCATCTACTGCTCTGGGGTCTGGACACTGGGGACACAGGGCATTTCTAATGTAATACAAATCATAAGATGAAAGAGGGGATTTAAAAACAATTTCTTTTGTGGCTGGTACTTCAAAATACTTTACAAGTCATATCAAGAGGATTTTTAAAAATCTTTCTTTATGAGTTGCTTTCTTTTCCAGAATAGTATCCTTGGAAATGACCCACTGGTTAACAACAAAACAATAATAAATCCCCGTGAAAAACAGCCGTTTGAATTTCCACGAACGTCATTACCTTCAAAAGCCATGGAAGCCTGCACTGTGTTTGGGTGGCACTGTGGAGAAGATGGAACAGTTGGAACAGAGGACTGGCAGCAATGAGATTACACAAAGATACCATCAAATGTCATCCAGACTGCTGGTAAGTCCATTTGTTGGCATACCAGGCTCAAATAAACCACTTGCAATGTGAATCCAGGTCTGTGCCGGGTCATGATGCTACAGTTCACATCGACGTGGCCCAGTAAGACACAGCCACCCCGCAGGAGGGAAATCAGTGGGAAGAAAAAGCCAGAGAGGCCAGAAGTCACCTAAGCTACTCTCCCAGAAGCTCAGTGGCAGTAAGTTCAGGCAGCTGCCCATGCCTTTACCCCGTTATGCACTAGATGATGTGACTGCTATTTGCATATAGACATTTGCAGCCCAGCTGTGCTGGCAGGTTTTGTTTTTCCAGGTGCCAGGCAGCACCCAGGAGCTTATGTTCTTAGACTAAGCGTACTTCAGGCTTGCTGCCATGCCACTCGCAGCAGACCAAACACGTAATTTTTGAAATGGCTGTGAGAGGTGACCTAGAGCCTTTGGCATGTCCTCAGGGAAGGCTCAGCCATGGGAACTGACATCAGCTTTTTCAAACAATTACTGTAGAAGTTTGCAGGGATGTTATTCACAGACTAGTGAAGGGGCCTGCCATATTGGACCTCAGTCTTTCCTCCTGCCATAACACTAGGGGAGCTGGGAAGCAACCAGGAGGAGTCCAACCAGGGGTTGGACTAGATGGTCTCCAGAAGTCCCTTCCAACCCTACCATTCTGTGAGTGAAAAAGTACTTGGGATGCTTGGAAACATCTGCCTGTCCTCAGCTTACCTCCTCTCAGCTTTGTAGAGAGGCGGGACAGGCCCTGTCCTTTTGCCAGTCCCGGCGTGCCAGGAGGAGCAGGAGTGCTGCTGTAGGTTTTGAAGGCACTTTCCAAGCCGCCCTCATACTTCTGCACATGGTCCTGCCATTTTATTAAATTCTTCTGAAGTTGCTCCTGACCTAAGCTAAGTACTTTTCTATTGACATCAACTTTTGCCACTTCACTATTCACCCCCAGGTTATTAATAAAGCATTAAACAATATTGGTTTGAGTCCTGCTCTCTAGGGCACCTCATTATTAATCTCTTTCCCTACTAGAATTGGCCATTTATTCCATACCCATTTATAACCAGATTTTAATCCATGACAGGACTTTACCTCTCACTCTGTGGTTACCAAGTTTCCTTAACAGTTTCTTGTATGGGTGTTTATCAAAAGGCTTTTGAATGTCCAAATAAATTATATCCTCTGGTTGTTCTCTACCCACTATTTTATTAACTCTTAAAAGTGTAAAAGGTCTGACTGGCAAGATTTATTTTTATAACAGCTATGTAACATTTTTCCTTTGCTTAGGACTTGGTATTTCCCTGCAGATTGTAAAATATTTAGAGCAGTGACTCTCCAAATCTTATGGCTTGAAGCAGCACCAGATACGTTGTCAAGGTTTAATTAAAAATAAAAGCAAATGTAACATACCGCTGACTTTCTCAGATACTTCCTTGTAATGAAGTTAAGCTAATAATGTAAAATTTCCATGAGCTCGCTCTGTCTGTGTAAATATTTACAGGGCCTTTATCGCTGCAGTACCAGATTTCCACACGCATTAATGGAGTTATCCTTGTAACACCTCTCTGATTCGGGGAAGCTTTAATCCCAACTGCCTGAAGAATCAGGGCACACTGACATCTGGCACATAAAAACCAAACTGCTGTGCTTTGAGAATACAGGTTAGGAGATAAAACACCTTCTCCCACTTACAGATGCTGTATTCATGAAAAATGCAGGACTCATCACAATTCACAAATGTAATTGAAAAGGCACGGTGCCCCAGACTCTCTTCCCAAGCTCTCTAAACCCCAAAGTTCGTTTTTCCCTTTGGAAAAATGCAGAGCACCGTAGGTAGAGTCCAAGCTTTTCCTTTTTTGCAGACTGACTGTGCTCACAGGTTTTTGCTGGCTCTGCTAGTGACCATTTATTTTGGACTCGCACCACGCATCCAGTGTTTCATTATGCATTTTTGCTCCAGCCAGAACTAATACAACTGCCTGTATCTCAGCTTGCTTCAAATATACACGGGAGTGGGTTTCCTGAGAGAAGAGGAAGAAGCAACATCAAAAAAAAGAGATCTTGTTTAAAGTAAAAAGCATGACAAAGATTTTTGCCATGTGAGAAAACTTACAAAAGGCTACAAAACAGACACGTGCAACGGCCCACCGCTGGCCCCACATCCCTGAGGAATAAGAGGCTTTCCACCCTGCCCTGAAAGCTGACAAGACCTTGGCAAAGCAGGGAATGACGCAGAGGTTGGCCATGGAGGAGCCCTCAGCAAAAAGGCATGCAGGATGTGGACTTGTGTTTTCATGGGACTACTGGCCTCACGGCTGAGGCTGGGCTTTCCAAAAAAAGCTCTGCTTCCACAAAAGCAGCCAGAACAGGTGGCCAGGAATTCAAAAGGTTATGAAGTCCTTTAAAAAAAAAAAAAAATTAACTCCTAAGTATCAGAGGGGAGTGATGTGAAGGCAGAACACTTCTGGAAGAACAAATTTCCCCAGCAGAAGCTCTGAAGGATTCCAGCTCCCACAAACATGTTTCCAGTTGTGGTTTTCAAGTGAGATCTTGAAGCTACCCACACTTGAAAATGTGGAACTTCTTTGCTGGAGCCTGGAGTCAAAATCCCTTGAGACTAACTGTGGGACTCGCTTGAATATACCTGCTTGTGCATGTAAAGCCAGGGATAGTTGAGCTTAGCTTGGCAAATTTCATTGGCTCCATGGAGCAGCGATGCCCACGCAGCCAGGCTGGGAGCACAGAGGAGGACAGGAGCACGCAGGCTTGAAATTGCTCCTGGCCCAGTTTGGATGCAGACTCCCACATCTCTCTTTCCCATCACCCATTCCTGAAACGCAAGCTTTGCCTCCAGGACGGCCATGGCTCCCGCAGCAACAAAATGATTTCCCTGAGGAGCAGTCAATATATTGCCACGATCTTCATCTTATTTAGCGCGGTAGCATGGTTTTAATTTTTTCCGTGTTTGATCGCTTAGCTTTAGGAATACTGATAGAAATAGGGACTGCGAAGATCAAATAAAGAGCAGCCTGTTGCCTATGAAAAAAAATACCCTTCCGTCCTCACTCTCTCCGCCGTGATTCAGCTTTTCCGAGGGCGCTGCCGAGATAAAAGGCTCGCATGTGAGGAGAAGCGCTACCACGAGCTGTAATGCTCTCAGCGCACCGCCTTGCAAAGAAAAGAAAAAGAAAAAGAAAAGAAGGGCCTTGGCTGCGGGTGCCGATCTCCTCTACTCCTGAATCTCCCTCAGCTGAGGGGTTGGGGTGCGGATGGGGATGCCAAAAAAAAAAAAAAAA